>PVKA01019904.1:0-41279 GCA_004027165.1 Ctenomys sociabilis
GCATGACCATCACATGCTTTTCATGAATGCATCAGTTTTGCAGTGATTCCTTTGCTGCTGCTGTCTGTCACAGCACACTTCCTGGGAGCCACTCCTGGGGCCAGACCAGGTGTTCCAGTGGGACTCCAGTCCCCACCTCACACCAGCACCTGGCCACCCGTCTTGGAGGTGGGATTCCAAAGAGAGGCAGGTGAAGTCGTTTAGAAAGCCCCTCACTGCCTGGGCAGCCAAGGTCGCTACGTTAAGCTGTGGTTCTTCGCATGCATGCACCAGTGCCACGGAGAGCTCATTCCAGCACCGGGGAGCCCACCCCAAGTGCCCACGCGCAGCGCTGAGGACCTGCACTTCTAGCACGTTTCTAGGTGCTGCTGTTGCTCTGGTCAGTGGCCACTATCCTGGGCCCTTGGAGATGACCCTGGCCCCGTTCTGAGCCTCCTTCCCACACCCTGCTCCTCTCCCACTTCCCCGCACGCACCCCGCGGAGCGCTGCCCCTTGTCTTCTTTGCCTTTCCCACCAGCAGTCTCGGCCTGGGTGTTTGAGCGGCCCGAGACCACTTCCTACGCTCGTGTCCCGCACCCTGCCTTCCTCTTCTGTTCCAGTCAGGCTCTCACTGACCAGTTCATGATAACAGCTTCATCGTGCAGAGCGGATCCCTGTTACTTAGTAGCAGCATGAAAAAGGACTGCGCCCACTCTGAGCTTAGGTTCCCCACGAAATGAAAGCGAGAACACTGTCACCAGTAAAGAACTTCCCTGAAGACCAAAAAAGGATTTAGATGCGGGGGAAGAAAATACAGCTCAGGACACTGAATTGCTAAGTGATGTCCATGAGGAAAATTACCAACTATGTTCCAGGCAGAAAGGGTGAAGAGAACCTTTTGACTGCACAGGATTTTAAAAAATGGGTTTGAGATGTATATATGCCAATGTCCCAAGAAGAAGGTAATCATTACATACCACAAACATCATCTAATAAAAAAAGTTCTTATTTTTCTAAAATGCATCTGTCCTTCACACATCTTCTCTGGGGAAGGGCTAATGATAGGTTCTGGCCCTAGTATGAATTGCTAAGTTCTTATGGTGGTCATCTAATATGGCTGAAGGCCTTAAAACACAGCCCATCTTCCCAAGGACCATTCCCTCCTTGTCTCCCAACTCAGTCCTGGAAGCAGCGTCCTTCCACCATGCCCACTGCCTCAGGGAAGACACCAATCGGCTCCTCACGTATTTCTAAACATCCCCCTCAAACTCCACCCCTAGCAGGCGTCCATAAAGCCCCAACTTTCTCTGTCTCAGGCCAAGGCTCGAGCGCCCCATCTGCCCTGCTCCTCTCTGTGTTTGTGAAGTTAGTAAAGGCTTCTTCCATCTTTCCTATCTCTTTATGGTGTTTCCTGAAAAACCTATCCATAATATAAATATGGACTCATTTCCTTGAAAGCAGGCACAGTGATAATATTTCTCCTCCATACACATAGATACACACACACACACACACACACGGTATTTCAAGACAAAAATCTTTTTTTTTTCTCCAGATAAGAATGGGGCAAGATTTTCACATTTATGATACATTATTAGGTACTGTATTTTTCTTTCACCAGCTATACTAAAGCTAGATAGCTTGGGGAGAAATAGTGAGCACATATGTTACTGTGAATGTAAATTTAGCAGCATGATCCAAAAAAAAAAAAAGTAAAAGAAAAGAAAAAGAAATATTATCATCAGTGTCTTGCACCAAGTTCCTGTACAAAGTAAATTATTTATTCAAATGCATTCTTGCTTCCCTTAAGCATAGCATACAGATAGCATGAAATTATTCTCACAGGTGAAAATAATTAATTTTACTTAAAATTGATGTCTTCTGGTTTCCAGAAGGCAGGAATTAAAAGCTGCTATCAGCTGGAGATGACGCCAGGGTAGGCACAGCTCAGTCCCTTCCTGGCTGAGAGAAAAAGCACGAAGCCTGTCGAGAGCTGGCCCTGGGAGCAAGCACAAGGGAGGTAGCAAAGGTCACAGACTAAGAGGGGAGATGGGGAGTCCTCTACACACAGTGGCATTTGACAAACTCTGTGAAGGCAGGTAGTGAAAGCATGCCCACAGATCCTGGGTTCTATACTGTCACCCACACCATGCAGCATGTGCTGATTTGAAAATTGGACATCTGAAATGATCCAATGTCTAAAACTTTTGACAGTAAAGTCTACGCAAATATTCCAAAATCCAAAGTATCTCTTGTCCCAAGGATGTCCTGTGCCATTTTTCCCCCTACATGTGGACTACACTAGCTTTGTAGGAATGCAAATAACAAAACAAAGGGAAAATTCAAGATAAGACAGATAGGAGGGTCTTTCCAATGTCAATTGTCACATAGTGGCGTGATTAAAACAACAAAAACAAAAACCCCCACTTTCGCTTTCAGAACATCAGATATAAGGCTACAAATGGGTGGAGAATACAAATTTAGGAAAAGTAATAAATGAATAAGGATATTAATGATTGCAATCAACATCAAAGATAAGATTCAATACAGGCAAGAGGGGAAAATGTTGATAAAGGAATATGTCTAAGAAAACCAGGAATGATATATGAAAATTTTTTATATCTTATGAGGCAGGTACAGCAAATCAGTTAGAAAGAATACCAGGCACTGCTGGGTCCTGGAGACCATGCGTGTCCAGGTCGTCACCCTCCAGCTGTTGGGCCATCAGGAGACCCAGGAAAAGCCCAGGGGAAGGCCAGCCAGAGTGTGGCACATGCCATCACTGCAAGGGGGGCAGTAACCATGGAGACTCCGAGGTCCACACAGGGCTACCGTGCTATGAACTGGCCCACTATCATCTTTGAGCCAGGTACTAAGAGATCCTGGTTTTGGTTATCAACATTAGGGTTTGACTGACCCATTCTCAACCTTATCATGGAAAAGTCCATTGTTTTTTGTTTTTAAAGGAGATGGACCCCTGGACTCCAATTAGGGGCCTTTGATCTCTATTGGATGACCAAGTAATTTTTTCATCATTAATGAGTAATTAAGCCCCTAATTAAATGCAGCAACCAATATATTTGTAACTTAACAGAAATGGAAGGGCTTTCAAAGTTTGAAAATCCTGGGGCCGGGGAGATGGCTCAGTGGAATAAGCGCTTCCCTGGCAAGCTCAAGGGTCTGAGTTCAACCCCTGGTTCCGCAGAAAAACAAAAAAAAAATTGAAAATCCAAGCCTCAGTGTATTTAAGAATCTAGAATGATTGTTTCCCTACTGTCACTCAGGCAGCAAGTGAAGGTAATTGATCATTCCCATTGTTTTTTAATGGCATTTGGGAAAACAGGCCTTATGATTAACATTTCATAGAGGAAACAATTAAAATCCTGAAAGATTTTTGTCCAAGGATATACAGCTATGAAGCCAGTCAGACCTCAAGCCCAGGCCAGTGAAAGGCTGTGCTACCCTTTCCCTTCTTAGATCTATGCGAAGTGGTGGCCTAAAGGGCAATCTTGCTGGCTAGACAGCACCGTGGAAGGCAGGATTAACATTGTCCTTACACTCTATAAAACAAAAATAGACACTTACCTCTGACACCTCTGCTACACTGCTGCATAAAATATTGTTACACTCAGAGGAGCACATCTAACCCTCCTGAAGGTCTGGCCAAGGCTTCAAAACACCACAGAATGATCAGACCCTGACGGAGATTGCCTGAGCTTCCCTGAGGCACTGGCCACAGGATATGGGAGTCTCGCTGCCCTAGGCTTTCAGATATAGTCCCCGGAGGAGCGGTGCTAAGTGAGAAAGGGCCCCTGGACTGCCTGGGACATAAGGAAGTAAGGTGACCCAGGTCAATAGTGTCATATTTTTTAAATTGTATTGATTATACATTTCTTTTTACAACTCAGTAATTCTTACTAATTCAGGACAGGAATTCATTATCAAATGTCCTTGTAAGCATCTACAGAGCAGAATATCTAGCTAGGTGTCTTGTGACAGTAATCTATAGCCTGGCCTCTATTTCCCAGTATCACCCTTTCAATCAACAGTGCATCAAAACAATGCAGGAAAAAAATCATGTCTGATATGAACTTGTACAGATTACATTTTCAATATTTCCTAGATCTGCAATATAAAAAATATACTATGAAAACTGTACTTCATTCAAGTTGATTAAGTACTGTAAGTAACCTACTGGTGACATTAAGTCATAGAACTGTGTCAATTATATGCAAATGCTATGTTATTTTCTATACAGTAGAAAATACTGAGAACACACACATTTTGGTTTGCCAGGGTGAGGCAGTTCAGAAACAAACTGAGGGCTGACTGTACAACTAAATATCCACAGCAGAAATCAATGGAAAATTTCAAGACCCATGTGACAGTGTTCAGCTCTGATAGGCTGTTCTATTGTCCAGTAATTGTAATGCAATATGAAACAGAACAGTTGCCTAATGAAATTAAAGTCACTGAGTCATAAGGGAGTCACACAATGATTTCTGGCTCCATCAGTGCAGGAATTTAACAAATGGGGCTCAGCCCAGTGACAAGGTGAGTGACAGCCCCACCCAGCTGCAGGCAGACTGGCCTCCCCCATGGGAGGCAACACCCAGAACAGGGACTCCAACATCTCTGAACAGAATGAGACACTGGTAGATTTCTACCATTTTCTTGCAAAAGAATAAAACACAATCTCTTACCAGGAAGTTCCAGTTGGCATTAATTTGATTCACCATGCCAGAGAGGAAGAGGCCCAGGAAGAGGAGGGAAAAGAAGAAGGCAGTGACGGACACAAACATGACCCATCCTTGTAGCAGAGGTAGAGGGACGTTGGAGGAGGCCACCAGAATCCAGACGAGACCCCCGAACAGCTGAAATGAGAGAGGAGCACAGGTTTGCTTGAAAGATGCTATGGTGTGGTGCAATTAAACCTACTCCCGTCAACCTTGAGCAACCTTGCCCGTTGCTGCCATTTCCCTTCCAGCCTGAGAGATACCAGCTTCCCTCAAGTGGGGCGACCATGTGAGAAGGCAGATCTGACGCCGTTCCCGAGCCTCCACATTGAACTCTGTCCTGTGGTCTTTCATCCTCCAAACCACCTTCCCCTGACCCCACTGCCTGCCTAAGGCACTTGGGTGATGGGCTTTCTGGGCCAGTTGTCATCTTTACCACCTGCTTGCCCTCCACTTCCTCTTCTCCCAGTTACTCTTTAAACCAGTGTCAACCGGCTTCTGCACTCGCCACTTGGCACATTTATTAGTGAAGAACAGCTGTACCATTCTGATGTTGCATCCAATGCTCACTGTTCTGTCTGCATCCTGGCCCTCTGTGTATGTGACATTATTGCCTGTTTACACAGTAAGAGTTACAGCTGTCACCTGTGATAGGAAGCAGTGTGATCCACCATGATGTGTCATCTGCCCATGCTGGATGCGGAATGCATACCCTAGATGGCCGCAGGTCCACAAACCCCAGCTACAAGCCAGGCTCTGTCCTGGGGGTAGGGAATGAAAGGTAATCAAGCTGCAGTGGGCTCAGTCTGCTGCTACGGAGAACAACTCAGCCAGTGATTACAAACACCTGAGCATTGCAGCCGGGCCCACACCAGGTGGCCGAGGTCCCCACACACAACGGGGACAGCAGGTTCCAGATGCCAACCATCATGTTCACTACACCCCAGGCCTGTGTGCTCTGATGGGCCCTCATCCTGTCTCATACTGCTCCACCCCACATACTCTTTTACAGGCAAAATATAGCACTATTCAAAGACAGGGCTCATCCACATCTGAGTGGCCTCACACACTGGTGCTCGGTCTTCCCTCTCTGTGTATCTGAGAAACTCCTGCTCAGCCCTCGTCAGCCCATGATCTAGAAGTCTTCCTTGAGTTCTAGATCATGCTCAGTCGTCTCTCCCTCCTGGTGGTAGAAGACAGCTGCTGACAAGTGATCTGAGCCAGCATAGTGCTGAGTGAGCAGGGCCCAGCTGAGGACTGTTGTCAGTAGTGTAAAAAGGAGAAATGGAGAGGAAGAGGTGGTGCTGTTGGTTCTCAGGAGCTCGCCAGCTGGCTTTCCTGACATGAACTCGGCTGTTCTCATCCCCAGAGGAGCTCGGGACTCCGTAGTCTCTGAGGATGGCTGTGGTAGTTTTGGAGGAGCTTGGTTCTTTGAGCATCACTTTGTGGCTCCAGCAGATCACCCCGTCTGCTAGCACAGATCCTTCATCTCACTGGTACAGACTTTTCTAGCTCCACCACTGATTTTGGAACTTTCTCAGTGCAGATCCATGAAGTAGGCCTGCATGAGACATTGTCATGGGCTCTTGGTCTCCAGTTGGACTTGTAGAATGCATTGCCATGGCTCTAGGTCTTTGGCTGGGTCCACACAGGATGCTATCATGGGATTCAGGCCCTCAGGCTTCCTTGGGTATGTGGACAGATCCTGCACGCTTGTATCTGACTCTTTGGGTGGCTATCATGAAGTGATCCTATAAATTATGCATCATCTATTAAATCACCTCCCTTGGAAGCCCTAACACAATACTCCCTGACTCAGATCTGGCAGCACCAGGGGGAGGAGATGAGACACACTGTGACCGACCCCAACTCTCTACTGCACTTGAAGCCCTTCCTGTCAGAACACTGCCTTCAGCATCTCTAGCTTTCATTAATTTACATGATGATGACTCAACATAATAACCCCTCCTTAAGTGTTACCGGCACTAGGCAGGTCTGCCAACACAAAGACCTGGGCTGTACATGTGACTTGAGGAATATCAATCAATCAAACAAGCAACAAATCAATCAATCAATCAATCAATCAATCAGTCAGTCAGTCAATTTCAGACACACACACACATGAAATGTTCATGTTCATATGAGAACAACATAAGTTTCAAATAATGAAGACCAGAGACTAACAAGCATCTCTATCTCAATTCATGGGTGTCTAAGGTCATATCCAAAACCCAGATTGCAGAAATCATTGAAAATTAAACACATAACTTTTCATTCAGGTTTAAAAAATGTATTTCTAGAATAATGACAACTAAAGTACCAACCTAATAAATATATAGTTGGGGTAGGATACCTCAAGCCTTACTTCTAAATAAATTCATAATCCAGAGTATTTTATAAAGTGATTCTATGTAATGAATCTTAGCGCAGATTAAAAATTTTACCTGCTACCCTATCTATGGTTAAAAAGGAATAAATTTGCTCCTGCTAAAATATTGTCTACTTTTGTTAACCATTTAAAATATTTGAAGATAGTATTGTTTTAAATGGATCTTAAGTTAGGTACAACATTATTAATTATCTAATGATCTATTAATTCAAGAATTATTTACTGGGAACATGAAAACAGCCCACATTACTTTAGAAGTTGTTTGATAAAACACATTTTATTATGTATCTATTGATTTAAGAATCATTTACTGAGAACTGTGTGCAAACCTGAGGGTTACAAAGCATAGTGGTCGCTGTTTTTTTTTTTTTTTTTTTTTAAATATATTTACTACAGGGGCTACAGGGTCTCACTAAACAGATTGGACTCTTTTTATCCTCCTATTTTCAGTCTCCTAAGCACTGGGATTAGGGCATGTACCACCACGCCCAGTCTCATTCGCCGTCTCAGCATGTCCTGGGGTCAGGGCTGACAGGTCACAGCTCGGATCGAGCCCCAGTCCCTGCATCTACCAAAGCAGGTGCTTTAATCTGCTGAGCTACCCGGCTGGCCAAGGTCTCTATTTATAAGGGGCAGGAGGATAAACAGATACGTGTAGGCATGAATCCCACCTCGAAATTGTCAATCCCAATTATCACAACCTTGAATAAACATGGACTGGACCTCACACCAGCCCAGGCCCAAATGCATCACAGGAACCTAGAACACTCAAGGATTTAGTTCTAGAGCCTGTATCAGGGAGAAACAGACGCCAGGAACTGCGAGGCAGAGCAGACCATGGTGAGGACTATAAAAAGCTCGGCACAGTGTGCTCTGTGAAGTGGGAGAGTGAGGAGAGGATCCAGGAGGGAGGAGACACGCTGGGCTGGGCTGGGAGGCTGCTGGGTCCCACTCACGTTAGAGCCCTTCCCACACCTGGGAAACAGTGCTTGCTCACTAAGTGCTCCAACTGCCTCTTCAGAGTGTGTGTGTGTGTGTGTGTGTGTGTGTGTGTGTGTGTGTGCAATGTAGAAAGAATGAGGAGAAAGGAGCATGGACCCCTCACTCTTCCTTTACATGAACACATATACTGGCTCCAGGTCAGAAAGCCTGCCGCAACCAGATGTCTGTCCTGAGTGCCCCACAGAAGTGAGCAGGAAACACAGCCCCGCCCACTTGGGAGCCTCCTCCTCACCTCAAGAGCCTGCGCCACCTGCAGTCACCATGCATTTGGTTTCATTTTTTTTCTCAGGTTGCTTTCACTGCGATTCTCCCTCCTCAGCCTCCTGAAGGGTGACAGCCACCCAGCAGTCACATGCACCTGACACCACCATTCCTCCGCCAGCTTCAGATTTCCTTTTCACAAATGCTCCCTTTCCTTTGCACTTCAGGACTGGCTGCACCATTACACATGGGGCTTTCTCCCCATTCTGGGCTGCAGTGAACTCGGAGTCCTCAGCATACGTAGGTTTCTCAGCAGCCCTATTTAATGGAGAGGCCTCTGGCAGGAGTCCAGACACTCGAGGTGAAAAGCACAGGGCCAAAATGGTTAAAATCAGAGAGGGAACAGTGATAAGGTATCCTAGCAACGGCAGAGCTGCTCATCCCGAGGAAGGGAATTTGGACGCCAAATCCTGCCCACGTCCTCCTCATCCTGCATCCGGGTCTGCGTTCTGACTTAGCGTGGACCACTGCCTCCTTTCTTTGGTGTCCGATGGTCACACATAAAAGAGCCCAGTGCACCATCAGGTGGAATATCTTAAAGGAACTAAACCAGAGCTGACAAATGCAAAGCTCAAATTCTAATCCACAGGCTTTTCCGAGGGAAGGGAAAGGTAAAATCCCCCCAGAAAGCACAGCATCTGCTTTTCCCTGACTGGGTTTCCCAACTTCAGGTGTGACTGGCACACATAAGTACTCAGTAGCTCCTGTATTAAACTTATGACGTTGCTACCTATTCTTCAAACAATCCCCCTCTTCGTGGCTTAGCGAATAGTTGTGGCCTCAATCGGCCACGGTAGATAAGCGTCATGACTTGCCCGAGTCTCTCCCTTTAGAAAACCATGGCAACATGCTCTCCATCATCACACTAATTTGAACCCTGAGTTGGAGCTCAAAAA
Source organism: Ctenomys sociabilis (assembly GCA_004027165.1). NCBI lineage: Eukaryota > Metazoa > Chordata > Mammalia > Rodentia > Ctenomyidae > Ctenomys > Ctenomys sociabilis. The sequence goes on from PVKA01019904.1 coordinate 9,265, forward strand.
TGTTTTCACAAATGCCCACCCCCGTGGGAGCCATGATACTGGGAGGAAGCAACTCTTGCAATTCTGGCTGCCATGAAAGAGATTTCTCAACTTGCCTCTATTTGGAAGGCCTGTTTCCCTTCCCAAGGGATTCCTTTTGCAAATGTCCCCTTTTCTTTTCAAATGTCAATTATTTCCTGACAACCTGCCTTTCAACATACACCAGACATCTTATCTAATAAACAGGCTGATTCCCACTTTCACCTATTTTCAGTTATTCTTTAAATTCTTAGTGTATTTTTCATAGATACAGGGTCTCATGCACAGTTCAGACTCGTATTGACCCTCCCATCTCGGCAGCCCCAGCACTAGGATTGCAGGCATGCACCACCATGCCCAATTACTGAACCGGCTGGGTGCGCCTAGGGCACGTGGTACCTGGGATTGATGCCAGTTCTGGTGCTTGCCAGGCAGGCATTTACAGTGCCGAGCTATCGCTCCAGCCCTCTTTTCAGTTATTGTTGGAATAAGAATAGAGCAAATTAAATGAAATTGAAGGGATGAAATGCATTGCCCATGTGAGCCACTGTGCTCCTCCCATGCCCTGTGCTCTGGACATTTCATCACTCTGCTGCAGGGAGACTGAGGAGCCAGAAAGCCCAGAGGGAAAAAGAGGAGCCTGCCATCCTCCTCGGCAGACAGAGGTTGAGTAGGAGGCCGGGGCTGATGGCATCAGGAGCACTAGCTACCGCTCACTGAGCTCTTCTGGCCCGAGCACTGCCCTTGGAGTTTTGTGTCACTCTAACCCCCCTAAACCCAGGGAGATATAATACCTACCTTACAGATACATTAATTGAGGTGCACATTTTTCCTAAATTATACAATTAATGTATAGTAGACACGGGGTTTGAACCTATGAAGTGGCGTCCAATGCTTATGCTTTGAATGCTATGGGCTGCTGTATTAAAGAGCTAGTAGTTATTCCAGAGTGGGAATTTTATCCACTTTCCAAATGGTTCCCAAAAATCATATAAAACCAGGCAGATAGATCCACATGGACCTTTCTGGGGACCTAGTCCCGAATTTTCATGAGAATGACAAAAGCGTGTGTACCCTCCCCAATGGCAGAACATCTTACCTAAGTGTTAAATCCTCTGCTTTAGTGGGTGCTTGCTTTTGGATGCCTGCTCATGAAACAGTACAGCAATGGAAGTGTTCAGTATACTCAGAAATTCATCGTGTAGAAAAAGACTGGGCTATAATTAGTTCTATTTTCCACACAACTAGCATTTTTGAAAGAGTTTCTTTTAAAAACTGGAAATATTTCAGTCAGTAGATACAGCATGATAACTGTCAGGGCACACAGCTATAAACGCGCTCACGGTCCAGGGCACACAGCAGTGGGGAGGTCCTGTCCTGCCAACCGCAGCATGGCACCCCTTCGGACTGCTTGCTGTTTGCCCTCCCAGCTCTGCCTCCATCCCACCTGTGGAGCAGAGAGGAAAGGGTCAGCTCTGCACTTCTGCCTTGCGTGCATCCACCAGTCCTCGCTGTCTAACTGAACAGCAGCTCTATGTCTTCTCGAGACTTCCCAGCTGGCCTTGTGTAGGGCATGCCATCTACAAGTGGACCGAAAGCATGGATTTGCGTGCTTCCACCCACTGCGTTGTGGTGCCAAGCTCAGAGACACTGCCTCAGATGTCTCTCTGAGACGAGAATGCAGGACAGTGTGGGCTCTAAACAGTGCAAGGCGCATCCACAAAATCAGCCCAAGCCAATGAGCACATGTATGGAACGGGTCTATAAGAAAACCTTCCAGAAGTGCAGCTCGGCATGCTAGGAACTTGCTCTTGTCTGCAGCTCAGCTGGATCCCTGGAATCTGATGGGTGTTAGTGAAGCAGGAGCATGCACTTCTCCATTTCCGAGTTGCCATTAGCAACCACCATGCCTACCACAGGCTCTTAGAAGGCTGGAGTGGAAAGTTGGTATCTGCTGCACGTCAATTGTGCGGCAGCCATTTTTATCTCCTATTGGCCTCCAGTAGTGCTCATTGCTGCTGGAACTTCTGAGCAGAGTGAACCCTGTACCCTGGCGCCCCCCTCTTTTCATCCCCATTGGGACCTCTAGCCACACTGTGCTCCATCTGCACCAGCCCTGGACTAACCCCAGATAGACTTGTGTTGGAGGCACAGGTCAGCAAAGGTTGCTTTCTTTTAACTGAGGAAAGGAGAGATAAATTCTGGAAAGTGGTGACAGAAAGGGCATCTAGAAGAGGCCCATGAACAAACTAAAGTATTTGAAAGATAAGCTTTTGCTTTATGTGCAAAATATGTTTGAGGGTGCTATGAAGAGCTGTACTTTCTCCCTCCCCACCAGACTCACACTTTCATTTCAGTTTCTCAAAAACCCTGGATGCCTGCCCTGAAATGGAAAACACCCATCATAGAGCAGAAATACACTCTGGCCCTGGATGCTCTTGTTTGTAATTTCCTTTGATTTTCAAAATACTCTTTGTAGGTTTGTAGGTAACCAGCTGTCCAGTAGGTTAAAAGCATTCCTGCATACCAGTGCCCAGAGGTTGGCAAGGGCCCTGCAGGCCCCACCCCTTTCTTGCATTTTCTTCCTTCCTCCTGAAAGTTACTCTTCAAAAGTTGGAGCCATATAAGGTGGTTGTAAGGTAACTTTGTCCCCAAGTAAAATAGGACACTCAGCAAATTCAGGTCGAACAGCAGCTACCTGGCGAGAAGGATGACGAGGGAAGCAAGGCCAGAGCTGCCTTTCCCCCCTCAGTAGGTCTGTGGCACAGTTGCACAAAGTCCGGTTTGCGCTTCAGAACAATCACAGTGTTTACAAGGTATTCTGTGAGCATGATGCCAGGCTGGCTGGGTCCTGTCTCTTGTCATTCCTTAGTCCTTTCCAGTCAGCCAAATCAGCATAGACAGGCCTGGTTCACAGCCCTCACTGCAGGTAGATTCTCCTGTACAAAGCAAATGTCTCCTTCTCTGTTCTCAATAGCTCAAGGTCAGTCTTTTCATCTACTTGGTTTGAAGTTTTCCAAATTTCAGTTCTTTGTACTTTTCACAGGGACAAGTGATTGCTAATGGCCAGCTTTAGCGGAAGCTCTGATTTATCTTCTCTTATGACAATTTAAATGCTCTTTTATAAGTGGCTGATGATTTTTAACACTCATGTAAATGACAAATCTTGCTTACTGGATGAAGCACTATATAGAGACACAAACCCTAACCTAACCTCTCTTGTCCACTGCAAACAATGTCTGTTTGTGATCAGAATCTATTTTCCGGTTGAGAAAACAAGACACTGCAATATTTATGCATGTGTTTAGAGTCAAGGTCTTTTCTTTGGTTGAAAATAACCCAAAACCCCTTTCAAAGACTGGCCTGTACCTGCATGATAGCACCCATGTCCTGTGTAGTTCCTCCCACTCTCCTATTCCTTAACACTAATTTTCTGCCATTATTCCTCTCAGTTACATCTTATATTTAAGTCAAACCTGGTATGCTCTGGGAGCGCGTCAGACTGTATCCTTAGATGGCCTCCTAATCCTTAGATCCCTTTCATTTTCTTTCCCCTTTCTTTGGTCCTATTTCAGGTTCTCACTGATCTCTCTGCCTTATATCTTTTTTTTTTTTGTTTGTTTGTTTGTTTTTTTTTTTTTTCAGCCTCGGGCATGGCACTCAGGACTTCTGCACTGGACTAAACCTAGTTCTTATTTTTTGAGACTTGGTCTCAGTAAGTTACCCAGGCAGGGCTTGAACTTGTGATCCTCCAGCCTCAGCTTCTCAGATGGTTGGGACTGCAGGCTGCACACTACACCTGACTTTGAGCTCTCCTTGCTTACCATCAGGCTTCACTGAAGATTTCCAAGATATAAACCTGACCAAGTTTGTTGCCCTCCTTTGCAGTTCCCTTCAGGGCTAGGCCATTGGCAAAGCCTAGCCTGGCCTATCCCAGCCAAGCAGGACCTGAGTCCTGTCTACTTATCCTCTTGACCACTTTCCTTCTGCCACCTTGAAAGTGCTTTCACAGCTGCCAAACCCTCATACTGTGGCCATTCTTGTTTCTGAGGTTTCCAACTGGAATGAAACTTTCCCACTGTGTTTGTCCATGGAGCTCCTGCTTCTGCTCCGAAGGCTGAACTCAAATGTCATTAGCTCATCAGCATGGCCCATCCTGGTCTCTCTGATAGCTGGATGTCCTCTTCCTCACTTTTCCCTAGGGTTTTAGAAATCTACTTTATCTTTTCATACACAACATGCCATTCTTTCTTGGCTGTATAATCCATGCTGCAGTAAGTCTTTGTCAAGAATTATGTTGCCAAGACATGAAAGAAGGCCTGATTACCTGTTATTATGCCAAAAAAAAAAAAAAAAAAAATCATTTGTGGCATCCAAGCCCTGCACTTAGGTGTAAGTGAAAGAGTCCTGCAGCATCTCTCCTAAAGAGAGATTTGAATGAATCATGGAGGCAGTTTCCAAAACATGAAAGTATAAAACACACTGAATAATGACATTCATGTCTTTGGTGGTCAGCACTGTGGTGCTTCATTTTTAATGTCTTTTACACCATCATCTCTTTGAGCACAGGAAGTCTGAACATCTTTGTGCATTAGCCAGAAGTTCAGTCCCATTTTCTCATGGACCACTCTGGCAAATCCTCCTGCTGTAGCAGACGTCCCACCTGTAACTCTCCCCGAATGTTAGCTATTTTGCACAAGTCCTCTTAGCGCGGTTATCAGGGCTCTTGGGTGAGGAGGGATGGAGCATCCTCACTCCAGGAGTGTTCCTTGTGCACAGGGGCATTAAATAAATGAACTTCTAATGAAGCATGTGGAAACCACTCAGGAAATAAGAGTTTTCCATCCTCAGCTCGGAAAGACTTGGTCTTGGCTCTACCTCAGTATTAAACTCTTAGCATGCACTGATGACTATAGCTAGGACCACAGGGCCAACGATTTTGGTATCTAGAAGTGGAACAAATCCTTCTGCCCAAAAAGAAAAGGTATGAGGATGAGGCCTGTGGAGACCCATATACTGCTGGCTCAGCAATGCTGGTGAATTTATATCTGTTTTTATATCTGTTCAACAAATGGCTTATACCCGAGAGATGCTCATGAAGAACAAGACAGACTGGGGTTGAACTTGCTGAACAAAGCTCACAGCTCAGTTTAGGGACAGAACACCAAGAGCTGGGTCTAATGTACTTAGCCTCTCGTTGACAGTCGAGTCTGTCTTCATTGGCAGCAGGCGTTGAGGATTAAATCTGCATAAATGAAGGCCATCAGGGATACACTGCTCCAGACAGATGGGTTTCAATGGAAGATCAACATTATGGAGGAGTTTGGCTGTCTGAAAACACTGGCAGGGGCCAGCACCATTGGTGCCAAGGCTGCAGGTCACCAAGGGCTGGGGAGGTAGCTGGGCAGTGCTTGAACTTAATTCACAGGGAGGAGAAGTTCTGAAGAGGAGCCCTGGGAGGCCACAACTCAGGATCAGAAAATGAGACAGAAGTGAGAGAGCTGGGCACAAGGATGCTGGAGATGGGCACTTGGCTCCCCATGGGCACCCTGCAGGGAGGGTGACCGAGATATGGGAGGCAGGAAGCCTTGCCCTTGGCTTCTTCAGGCACACACTTCAACATCTCCAACTCTTCCTGAGGCTCCAAGGAGGAGTGCTGAGTCTGTGTCCAATATGGCCTCTGTTTCATGGAGGCCAGTAGTTTCATTTGATGCCTTGATCCCTCCTATGGAGAGGGGTTGGCTGGGAGCTTGAAACCAAGCAGCAGAGTGTCTGAAGGCCGGGGCTCCAAATTTACAGACATGCTTTGCTGCAAGAACTGGGATGTGAACTCAATAGAACTCTAAGGAAGCTCGCAGCTAGGAATCTGAGACTTCTGCCCTGGGGAAGCAACCAGAGGGAATGAAAAGAGGAGCCAAATGGAATACCACACTGGTCTGCTTCCCTTCCTGGGCTGGGGAGCAGCAGTTCTAGTGAGTCACAAATTGACATTTTCCTTGTCTTAATTAGTTAAGTTTATTGATATATTTTATATATACACAATGATCACAATTCAGCTCAGAAATTTGTACCTGTACATGATATATCTGGATGCTGTTCTTCCCTTCCCTTCCCTTCAACCGTTTGTCCCTCTTCTCTACAAAATCTGGAGGAAGGGCTCCCAGCCACGACTTTGTCTTCCTATCTCCACGGTGATTTTTTTAAAAAAAACACAAAAATTAACTGGCTGAGTACGCCCCCAGAAATCTGCTTTAATTGATCCACAGTGGCAACAGTATTTTTAAAAGCTGCCAAGTTTTTAAGTGTAGTAAGTGTTGAGAAAAATCACTGGGTTTCAGGGAAGAGAGAGAGAGGGGGAGATGGACAGAGGTGGGGGAAGGAAACTGCAATAATTCACTTTCGCTTCCCCACTTAGAATCCGGCAATGTTTTCTCAAAGGCGACATGACTACAGGTGGTTCTTGAGACATCTGATTCAACAGCGTGGATAAGCACTCTTTGCAGAAACAAAAAAAACTACATATGCACACAATGTATCTCTACATATGTGCATGCGCAGATACAGCTGAATAGGTAGTATAAACGTGACCATTCATTCCATCAAGGTTGAGGTTTTCAGTACATTATTGATTAGGAGGAGGCCAGCCTGTACCTAAAGGTTAGAAAGGACTTTTACATGCGCATTCTGTAAGTTTCAACACAGGGATCAAGTGGCTACGGACAGAGTAAAAACTTCTCAAAAAGGCAGGCAAACCTGACATTTAAAAATGAGAGCTTCCCTGCAGATGGTCCCATCCTGAAGGGATGTGCCCCTGCAGCCACTGCAAGGCTCTCTCCCTGTTCTCTCCCGGAAGCCAGGCTCATTCCTAGCTCAAGGGACTTCTGAGTGGGGCGCCAGCCCATGCGGGGTTCTTTTGCACTCAGTCCCTGTCTGATCACAGAAGCTACAGAGGCTAACTTAGTTCTCTTCTTTGGATTCAGATCCGATCTAAACGTTGGGGACGGTGCTAGGCCTTAGCGCAACCGGATAAGAAAGCAATGTTCACAAAGCGTCGTGCCTTACAGGCCAAAAGCTAAACCCAAGTGACCCAAATCCAGGTTATGCAAACTCAAAGGAAAGGGGTGTGTGTGTGTGTGTGTGTGTGTGTGTGTGTGTGTGTGTGTGTGTGTGTATGTGTGTGTCCTAAACCAAGCAAACAAAACCCGCTAACATTTGCTTCAGGAATTTGCCATTCTCAGGGCGTGATGCAACCTCGGTTGCCCAATTTCTATTTGTGCATTTCCCCCTTGCCCACAAGGAGCTTCGAAAGCTTCCAACACCAAAGGATCCTTTGAGCTAGCAGCGAAAGCGTTTCTGGCTCAGAAGGCTGCTGCTAAGGGCCAGGTCACCCTGCTGGTCTTTACCTGGACCCCACACAGGAGCCGAGCGGGTTGGGAATTCTGCAGGGGACCCGGGAACGGGGAGGTGCCGGGGCCTGGGAAAGTGGGTGAGGCCACGCGTCCGCCTTTACCCGCCATCCTCCCCACGCCCACTGGATCAGAAAGTGCCACCTGCCTCCGCCTGCCGCCCGCTCCTGCCCGCGCTTCCCGGATCCAAAGGGCACCGCGATGGCAAGGGCGAGCGGGCGAATGGTGCCAGGCCTGCGGCTCCGCCTCCGCCCCGCCCGCCGCCCCACATCCCGCAGCCCCGGCCACCGGCACGGTGGAGCCGGCCCGCAGCAGGTGCGGCGTAACAGGTGCGGCGCGGCCGGGAGCGGGCGCGGGGCGGAGGCGGCGGGCGCGGGGCCCGGGGCGCCCCCCCCCCCCCAGGGGCCGGGGAGCCGCCGCACGCCCCGGCCCGGCCGCCGCGACCCCCACGCCGCGCCACTTACGATCTCCAGGCAGACGAAAGCGCCCGAGTAGGTCCGCAGGATGTCGGGGCCGGCGGGCAGGGTGACCCGGGGCGACGGGAAGGACACGGCGGGGTTCGGGGGCGGCACGGACGCCCCGCCGGCCGACATTGCGCCGCTGCTGCCCTCGGCGGGCTCTGGTCCCGCTCCGCCGCCGCCGCAGCTGGGCCGGGACGGGCGGGGCTGGAAGGAGGGGCGGGGCGGGCGGGGCCAGAGACCCCGCCCCGTCACGTGGTTCCAGGTGCGCGGGCTGGGTGCCCAGGTGTGGCCGCGCCCTCTCGTCCTGGCCGGCTTCACAGCCCCAGGGCTCTCCAGGCTCTGATTTCCCAGGGCCCTTCCTGCCCCCACTGCCCCATCCCTCCTACAGTTGGCCCTCCCCCCATTCCGCGTTGCCACCGGTGGGTAAGGACTGGGTCTGACCCAAAGGGTAAACTCTCTGTCCCAACCTCACCTTGAAAGTAGGTTTCTAGTGGAGTTTTTATTTTTTACCTAGTTATTTGTCTGGTTACTTTAAAAAAAACAACAACAACAACAACAAAAAAAAAAAACGAGTGATGAACACCTTAACGCCGATAATGCGGGTATCCGGGAGTGTAAGTTTCATCCTAGGGAGGTGCGATCCCTAAAGCTGGATCCCAGAGCTGCAAGGTCCTGGGTGTTTCCAGATCGAAACTGCTGGAGGCGCAGCCGCGGGGGCAGACCCGCCGCCACCGTGCATGGCCACACGTTCTCCTCTCCTCTCCAAAGCCCATGGTTACAAAATCACTTTTCCTTGGTCATCCTCCTTACGTTGCTGTAGTCTGACAGGGAAGGACTACACCTTTTAAGGTTTTATTATGTAAGGTGTGGAATGTCTGCAGGAACAGGTAGAAGAGAATCGCCCTAGACACCCACAAGACGCCGTGGGCAGCGTGGGACTTGGGTGATTCAGCCGCGCCACTGTTGGCGGGGATCCCGGCAAGGCAGGTAACCAGCTGCTACGCCCCAAGGGAGGTTCCTCTGGTGTGACTCGGGCTGAGGATGGCTACCTGGAGCCCCTGTGCAGGTTGGCTCATACTCCTTGAAAAGTAAGCGCTCCTTAAAGGACAGCTGGTGACGAGCATTTTTCTAATTTTTTTACGCATCCCATTGGGCCATGGACACAGGCCTAGGTTGTTCTATCTGCTATGTAAGACTTTATTCTTTATTTCGTCTGCCAGAAATTTCTTCCCCTTGCCTTTTAAACACTTCAGCTCTCTTCATTCTGTGCATAGATTCTGTGCATGGCTTGGGTCCTGTTCATTAATTTATCATCTGTCCCCATTTTATTGGAATTAATGCTATGTTTTCCCAGTGAAATAAAAGAGGTAAGATGATGATGATGGTGATGATGATGATGGTGATGATTTATTTTTTTCCTGGTGGAACCGGGGCTTGACCTCAGGCCCTTCTGCTTGCCAGGGAAGCACTTATTCTACTGAGCCATCTCCCCGGCCCTGGTAAGATTATTTTTTGTCAAAGATCAGCTGGAGCAAAACTACACAAAGGCACACGTGTCAATCAAGTTAGCGTTGGACGTTCTCCGCATGGAATCCTGATCTTGTCCACCAAGCTTACAGTTTGAGAAGCCACTTTGCTTTATACACTGGTCAGCAGGTTTAGGTTACTGTGTCTATATTTTAATGCCAAAGCTCATAGGTGTGGTGGTGCCAACAGGATAAAGACCCCAAAGCAGGCTGTAGGCGAGACCTTCTGTGGGTGTCCATCATTACCTCTTATTTGTCGCTTTCTGGTGTTCAATAGGAAATTCTGGGTTTTCTTCATTTATTTGACCAACACACCCTTTCTGCATTTCAATCCTCATTGGTGGAATGATCTGCTTTATTTTATTTTTTGCTGAAAGGTTCTCAATAAAGACTCAAAGGTTGTTTAAAGGAGAGATTGCTTCAAAGAACGTGTGTGGCAATGCCCGATAGCCACAGTGTGTCCAGAGTATTCGAGGGATGCACTGAAACCGCTTGGAGTCTCCAGACATGCTGGTCACCATGAGCTTCAGATGGGCTCATGGTAAAAATGGTTTCCAAGGGGAAGCTTGTCCTACGTCCCTTTCAGCACCTTCCTTGCCACACACATTCCCCTGCCCGTACCTGCTTGTCTCCTTCCACAACCAACAGTAGAACAAAAAAGATTCTCTTGCAATCCTTTCCCATTGTTTGTTTGTTTGTTTTTTGTCTTTTTGAGACAGGGTCTCGCTATGCAGTTCAGGCTGGCTTTAAGCTCACTTTGTAGCTCAGGCTGGTCTCGAACTCACAACAATCCTCCTGCCTCAGCCTCCCGAGTGCTGGGATTACAGGCATGCGCCACCTTTCCCATTGTAGCATACCTGCTTGGAAATGAACCCTTTTCTAGCATGGCTTCCCCTTCTCAAGGTCCCTCCCAGCACCTGCATTTTCTTGGTAGTTTTAGTGAATCCAGCAACTCTACAATCAAAGTGAGCAAAGCACAGTTACCCCTCCCCCTGTCTTTCTTCCTGTCACTGACCATGAGCTCTTAGCAGTGTTTCTGTTCTTCACTCCTCCACTCCTGTGCTTTACTCCCGTGGATGGACTTGCTTTACATCCCATTTCCTAGGATGGCAGTTTCATATTGAATCTACCCTCAGCAGTCTTGCTTCGCAATGGCTTGCTGCCTCCTGTGAAAAGAAATCCCATCTGTGCCTGTGTTCTTACTGGGAATTTTGTTCCTGTCATTCTTCCTGAAGACAACCCTGTATTCCTTTATTTCTCTTTCACCAGATCTTTGGACCACAGCTCTTTACTCCTTCCCTCTTCTCTCATTGGCCCTATCTTTCTGGCATCCCCAGCCAGCTGGTGTCAGGAGCAGGCATGTTAAGGATGCCATGTCAGCACCCCCTCTTGCTCTCTACTGCTAACACACCTTAGCTGCTCCATACTTTTCAGTTGGGCTTCTCTGCACACAGCTATACCTTCCCCCCGTGATTCCACTGTCACACTTTCCAAGACTGCTTTAGGAACAGCAGAATGGCTCTAATCACATTTAGGAGCCTGACTTGGGCTTTTGGGGTTCTCAGTGGTCCTTTTATTCCATCTGCCCCCCTCTGTATGGTTATTATCTACTGCTTCTTTTGCTGTTCCCATCCTTGTGCTTCGTGCAAGTGGACAATATGTTGGAGAAAATAAATCTAGACCACACCACCCCTTCTTTCTTTTATTTTGCAAGACGTTTTAGAACATCTAACCAGTAATACTTGTTTCCTTGAGAGCACTGCCATTAATCCAGTTACCAAGACAAACACCTGGGTGTTTCCCTCAGCCCCCTCTCTTCATGCTACAGATTTCATCACTTACAGGCACTGGCAACTCACCTGTGTACTCTGGGATGTCGCCCTTCAACTCAGCCCACCATTCTTGTCCCGCAACACAGGGCACTACCCCTCTCACAATGAATATTCCAGCCTCCTTGCTTCCCTCCCTCCTGTGCTCCACCCTGCCATAAGAATGACTTCTGAACATAAGACTCATCCCACTTAGTTCCCAGAGGGATGCCCTGGATCACCTGCTCTTATTAGGACTGATTCCGAACACCCTGGTCTAGAGTGTGGCTTCTGATGACACATTGTTCCAACAATCCCTGCTTGCGGTCTGCATGTCCTCTCTCTAGTGCAGTGGTGGCACACCCATGGCACACGTGGCACTGTGGTACACAGGTTCTGTCAGCCCATGAGTGAAGCCATTCTAGCACTGCCCCAGCAGCTGAGCATTGGATAGCGTGCGAGGCAGCATTGACACCTTGCACAAGTAAGTAAGTTTTGTGCTGCAGTTTGGATACTAGAACCCTGAAAGTTTGACCAGAGCTGCAGTGGAAAACATATTTCTTCTTTCAGACAAACTTCATGGATAACATTTTTGGGTTAGGAACAGCTCTTTCTAGTGCCCTGCCCTGGATGAGTGTCCTCAGTACCTGCTATGCTCACCCCAACATAGAACCATTGTTTTATTGAACAGAAATATTTTTTTCACTTGTCCCCTACCTTAGCCCTTCTTGTATAGCATGATATTAAAATGAAATGTTCAGCAGAGGAATCAAGAAATGATGGACATCACACACAAGGATGAGCTAGGAGTCAGACCCCTGGAAGTTTTAAAGTGAGCTAATTAAACTACCTACAGATCTCTCACTTTCATCAAGAATAAGAAAATCTCAGGAATTAGAGAATTTGAAAACGGAGGCAAAGGAATCATGGCTTATTCTCCCCCTCTGCCATCATCTTTCCCTCATGGGAGGAGGTAGTTGAACTTTATTCACAGTGCACATTAGCAGCTCAAGTAATAGCAGCTGACCAAGTGAACTCTGAAACTAAATTTCTCTGCTTTATCACTGTTACTTTTTCCTGCTTCATTAAAATTTTATGTTGCTTTCCGTACACAAGGTTAATCTCCACCCCGACTTTCCATTATTTTCCCTGTATGGTTCCTTTAGGCAGTCCACCCATTGATTTTCTTTTTCTTCAGCTTTCCAAGTGCACATTACACATGGACTTTCTTCTTCTATGAAAACGAACAAATTTCACTTATCACCAAAACCCAGCAATGCCTTACTTCTGCCCAGAAAATAATAAAAATTTGTTATTCTGGACTTACCTGTTTTGCATGAAGGGATCTAGACCCTAGAGGAATTATGTGGAATGATAGTTTTCAGGCACTGCACATCAAGTGATGCATAAGTAGTGGTGATCCTTTGCAGATGAGAAAGTAGTGATGACAGTCCAGACTTCCCAGCTTGGAGAGTGACTCCAGAGCATAAGGAGGGAGACCCTGGAGCAAACCTGAAGCTCCCAATGGGTCACGGTAAAGCCGGGAATTAGAGGGGTCCAGGGAATCAGAGTTCACTGAGAACCAGAGAAAGGCACCACACACAGATGAAGACAGAAGCCAGCAAAGGGTCTCCTTAAATCTTGAACTGAGTGCTGATCAGCACAGGATGGTAAGTCACTTACCTGAGGCCATGAGGCAGCAGTCCAGAGCCAGAGGAACAGTTCTAGGCACTCCTATGGGGTCAAAACGGTGCCATCTTCCTCAGCAAGAGTGCAGGGTCTTGTGTTCAGGGAGGTCTTGCCTCGGCTCTGAGGAGAAGTCAGTGCCACGCAGGAGGCTGCTCTAGCTCTACCTTACAAAGCTTTACTAAGAGAATCAAACAGCTGACATAAGTCACACAACAATGTTCAAAAATATGGTCGGAGTACAAAACAACATCCAGTGATTAGTGAGATAGCCCACAGTGTCTGGTGTCCAGTTTAAAATTATCAGGAATACAAAGAAGCAGGAACTATGAAACATCATGATGATAAAATAAAGCTCTACAGATAAACCCAGAAATAACCCAGATGATTTTTCAGTAGAAAGAGCATGAAGATAATTGCTATGTATGTATTTTATACGTTAAAGATTGAATGCATGTAGAGACATTGAAAGTATAAGATAATCCAGTTAGAACACAATAATCATATTTTCAGAATGAATTTTAGTCAACTGAAAATTTTGAATGCAGCAAAAATATCCTTAAAAATTAAAGTTGAGTATAGATGTCTCAGATGTAGGAAGTATTAACTAAATTGGTGGCCATAGGAAATGCATTACAAGAAATGGCAAAGAGCAGCTTTAAGCTAAAAGAAAATACATCCCATCTGAGAAGCTATATCAACACAAATGGCCAAAAGGTATCGAATGTATGTAAATTCAAGACACTTAAAATTTTAAAATATATTTAAATTGTAATTGTTTAAATAACAACTACAGCAGTACACTGTAAGATTTAAAGTTAAAATATAACATAATATCATAAAGGTCTTGAAATGGAAATACATATAATGTTTTAAAGTCCTTATATTTCACGTGGAGCTATAAAATAATACCTGAAGTTAGTGTGAAAAATTAAATATGAATGCTATAAGCTCTACATAAATCGCACAGAAGAAAGACTTACATCGAATAAGCCGACCAAAGAGACATACAGGAATCACAAAAGTTATATGTTGATCTGAAAGATATCATGCGAAGAAGAAAAGGATGCAAAGCATGCATGTAACATAGATAACAAATAGATGGTAGAAATAAACCAAAGAATCACATTAAATATGAATTGTTTAAAATCCTCCATTCTAAGGCAAGAGATTATCACACTCAATAAAAATCACTACCCGACTGTCATAAGTAACTTACTTTAAATACGAAGACACAAATACATTAAAAGTGAAAGAACACAAATATTTATGCCTTGAGAAGAATAAAGGAAAGCCTGAAAGGCAACATTAATGTCAGGCTAAACGCAAAGACACATTGGTGAGGAAGAAGTGATCCAGACTAAAGTGTGTCTTTCTGCAGAGCGCACAGGGTCTCACTACACAAATAGGACTCCTAGTGATCCTCCTGTTTTCAGCCTCCCAAGCACTGGGATTACAGGTGCGCGCCACCACGCCCAGTCTCATTCTCCCTCTCCGCGCATTCCAGTGATTAAACCCCAGCTGCTGCGCTCTGCCTAAGCAGGCACTTTAGTCCGCTGAGCTATCTGCAGCCCTTTCAAGAGGGTCTTTGCATAATGATTTCTGTGTTTTTAGCAAGAGGTCCCAAAATTCCCAAACATTTATGCATCTTATGCAAAATAAATGGTGCAAAAATATCTTAGGCAAAAAAATATTAGAACACAAAAACGCAGTTCAAAATAGGACTTAAGGATCTCATCAATTCCTTTAATGACTGATAAAGAAGAGAGAGCGCCAGTGACGATTGGGAAGGTGCTCAACACTGCCAAGCCACTCCCGTCCTCATTCGGCCTTTCTATCGGCAGAGTCCGAGAGGGACTCGAACTGTCTGTGCAGAGCCTGGAAGGGCAATGAGCACAACAGGGTGGGGAAGTAGCAGAAGTCGGGCAAGGAAGGCCGAAACTCAGGCGGAAGTCGGCCCACCCTGCAGGAAGCTCCAGCTCAGTGAAGCGCCTCAGGACCAAGCCTTCCCCAGTCCTCATTTGACTGTCACAGGGAAAGGTGAGAGGGAAGGGTGACAGGGAAGGGGAAACAGAAACTCCAAGCTCTTCCTGTTCTCTGGCAGGTGGCTGCCTAGAGGTGAACCACAGGTAGTGTTGACGGAAACCTTGAGGAAGCTGGTGCACAAGGTGTGGAGGCCTTTAGGGCCTGTGAGTGCAAGCTGACCTTATCTGATTCCTCCCCTAACCTGTACCCCAGTCTCTGCTTTCCCTCTCAGAGTTCAGAACTCTGTTTCTGTTTATCTCCTGGAATATACCTGTATGTGAAGCTCCACTGGTGCAATGTTAGCATGAGGTACTTATGCTGGAATACACCTGTACTTGGAGCTCAATGTGTCCTACAAGAAGCTTCTTGGTTCTTTATTTTAAATCTTTTATTCATTTATTACTTTTTAACTTGGCACAAGGTCTCACTATGCAGCTCAGACTCAGTAATCATCCTACCTCAACCTCCTCAGTGCTGGGATTTCAGGTGTGCACCACCACACCCAGTCTTGGTGACTGGTATAGCACAGTGGAGTTCTGGGGTGGGTATAGCATGCAGTGCTGGGGATCAAGCTGGGGTCCTTGTGCTTGCATTCAGGAGCTAAGACCACCCACTGTCTCCCCACCCCAGCTTTGCGCTTTCTGATGAGAATTCACCTTGCCCATTGGCGTCCTTCTGTCCTTCACCACTGCTGTATTGCCAATTACTCAATCTTAATTTCCCTTGAAATTCCTTTTGTCTAGTATATTTCCTATACCCAGTTTCTAAACCTTTGCATTCCTACCTCTTTGATAGCTCATGTCTGTTCTTATCATTCATTTTCACTCCTTAGAAAAATGCCCTAGGATTTATTCTAAAGTTGCAAATATTTGATGTCATTGTCTGTCTTTTCTATTCTCTGGTAAATTTCAAATAATTCTGTCCCACTGACTTTCTTGGAGCATACCCTTGGCCTGTCCCTGGGCCACAGTTACATGACAAATGAAACAACTTGTGCTTCATGAGTCAGCATGTCCCAAACATTCTGCCTTCGTTCATCTCTCCATTTGTCCTGGAAAATCCCTCCTTCAGGTCTTGAACATTCAAATTTAATCCATGTTTTAAGATATTGCCTGACAGCTGCTTCTTGCCCAATGGCCTCTGCTCTTCAGTTGGACTTTTTCTATCTTCCAACATTTTTCACATTCTTTCTTTACAATGGCCATTCATAATATTATACTCCATAATATATAAAATATTATTTTTTGGAAGGAAGAGGCTTACTTAATTTAAACAAGTCATTTAGCCTTCATAAAGTGGAGGTTATTTTCCTCTTTCATCTACTTTTGAAATTATCCTGATGCAAAGTGAAATAAAAGACATGATTTTAATTAAAAAATGCTCCCAAAGATGATGTTGTGATAAATATCTTTTTCTACTGAGAATCATGATTGTGATTTTCCTTTGTGTCCTGTCTTATTCTGTACACACTGTATCATTTTGTCAGTGTGTTGCACAGTTTCACTCTCTATTTTAGTAGGCAGATTTTTTTGTACTTGTCACATGACAAGTGTGTCCCAGTCACCAGAGATGGAGTGGCTACACAATGCAGGTGTGCTATTTATCAGGTTCATAGTTCTGTGAGGAGAGCAGCTATCAGTGAAATACATATTCACTGAAAATGGTGCTCAATGTCACAAAGGGTCATGAGCGTTTATCAGTCACTGTTCTCAGGTTCAATAAACAGAAATATGTTCTGGCTGACTGAGGTAGAAATACTATTTTTTTTTTTTTTTTTGTATTTTAAGGAAAGGTCTACAGGGTGTTCAGGGTCTCACTACTAGATTGGACTCACAGTGACCCACCTGTTTACAGCCTCACAAGTGCTAGGATTACAGGCCTGTGCCACCCTGTCCAGTGTCAATTGCCATCTCAGTGTGCCCCAGGGACAGGGCCAGCATGGCAGGCCTGGGAATTGAACCCCTGGCCCCTGCACCTGCTTGCAGGCTCTTTAGCTCTGCTGAGCTATTTGGCCAGCCCTCTAGAAATACATTTTATCAATTAAAAAATGTAGTAGTTTATATACTTGGCAGAAAAGTTGGAAACCTAATTGAGAAGGTTGAGCAACAGCACATACATAGCCAGATTTATGCCCCTAATTAAGCTACAGCACTAGCCTAGGAGGAAGCTATGACCAGCTCCTCTACACTGTAACCCCTTCACTTGTACCCCCTCAGGCAGGTTGGACACCACCCATGCTGGTGCCACCTCCAGGACTCTTTGAAGGGCAGGACTGCCATCCTCTTGAGCACAGACCCTCTGCACTGCACCTCTGTTGTTTGCTAGCTTCTCACGCAAAGCAGGAAGCAGGTGGAGCTAACATGCTCAGCCTTGTGGACAGATTTGTTCTGTAGCTGAAAAGAAAGCTGGGAACACGGGTAGCTACCTTTAGACCTCTGAGGTGAAAGGAGGACTCTGTTACCATAACTTTCATTTAATGAAAACTGACTAAATAAAGCCTTAGTATACTGGGCAGCCAGCAGATATTTTGACAAATGTGCTCTTTGTGTGTAGAGTATAAGAGTGAATAACAGTTTCTTCTCAGAGTCCAGAGTGCTAACCATTACACTATGGAACCCTAACCATTACACCATGGAACCCAGTTTCTTCTCTTACTATGGGACATAAGGAAAACCTTAGATGAGCGATGGAAGGAGATCCGAGTGTGGAAGGAGGAAAGACGTGCTAGAAACAGCAAACAGTACAAGTAAAGACTTCATTCTAGGAAGAGCCAGGCGCTGAGGAATAGCAAGCCAGCATCCTCCGAGAGGAGATCAGGGAGTCAGGGAGGCTCTGGCTCCCTGGGACTGAAGGCTCGTGCTCCACGTCAGGAGCTCTGTCCCCTGAGCTCTATAAGAACAGTGCCAGGTGTGAGCAGGGGCGAGAACTCGAGGTGGGAATGCAGGTGCTCTCTGAAGGGCACTTTGGAACTTAAATGCTGAAACTCACAGAGATTACAGAAGCTGTCTGGTGAGAGGTAAACTGACAAGCTTCAGAAGGAATAGACTTGGTTAATTTGGATGAATCATGTAGCCTCCCTGGGACACGTTGTTCATCCTTAGCATGTGGATTATTTTCTGGTTTTATATCTGCCTTTGAAGTTATTATGAAGTAAAGTGAAATAAATGCATGATCTTAATGACTAAATGCTTTCTAATATGGTGCTGCAATAAATATTTAGTGCACCTTCATTCATTTAGCTAAGCATGGTAGAGTATCAAAAAACAAATACCGAACTTGTTGGGAAATATTTTAGCTCTGCATCTCATAGAAATCATTTAGTCCCATGTGTCCTTATATTGTTTAATCACACCCTGTGGGAGGCTATCCACCTCTATGTTCATTTTGGTGGTTATTTCGATTTATGCACCAGAAAGTGACCTTATAATCTATTGAATAAAGAAGTGGCTTGATCCTTACAAAGGCAATGGGCAATAGGCACTGAAATTCCTTCTAAGGAAGAAAATGCATTTCATGTGACCAGCTTGGCCAGGGACCTTTATCACAACAAAAGAGAGAGTGAAAAATATTCCTCCAGGAATTGTGCTGTCCCTGTTCTTCTGATCTTAGGAATAACCAGATTTGATCTTACTAGAAAATTGCCTAAAGAGAGATGGCCTATTAAGCTAATTTTATTCTAATTATCCATGAAAATATGGCCCTTGGAAAGATTATAGCAGAGATCTATAGATTGTGAGCCAATACTAAAGAAAACTATATTTTAAAGGGCAATTATTAAACTCAAAGAAATCTGAATGGAAGGCACAAAGTTTTTTGGTGTCCTCTCCATCCCCGTAGGAACACCCTTCCCCACTAACATCCTTCACCAGAGGCTGTGCTTCTTACACATGTAGAATGAGCATCCACATTATTACTTCAAGTCTGTGATGTGCACGGGGGCTCATGTGTGGTATGGGTTTGGGCAAATTACACAGTGCCTTATGTAGTAGACCCTCATCCTAAGAACACCTGCATTCTACTCTTCATCCCATCTTCCCCAAGCCTCTGGGACCACTGATACCTTTCTGTATCCATAGATTTGTCTTTTCCTGAAGCCACATGGTTTAAGCCTTTACATAGAAATATGCATTTCCTCCATGCCTCAGTCATTTGATGAAGTGAGTGTTGAATAAAAATTCATTCTGTAACATGGTTTTAAAGGAGGAAAACAGATGTCTAAATAACACAGTTTTTTAAGTCATGAGAAGTTAATGATAAACTTGGTAAAAAAAGAAAATGTATGCCACTGTCATACTACCTTGTACCTCCATGTCTAAATGGGCACAAGCTATTATTCACAGTATTTGTCTTTGCAGAAGGTGGCAATTGAGAGAAGATAATGTCGATTAGCCCTGAGTTGGGTTCTTAGACTCAGGGTTATAAGATGCCAAGAACTGTCATTTTGGCAGAGGACTGAGATACTCAACAAGATAGGAAAAGACCTATGTGGTTAAAATAGAAAACTCCAGCCGGGTGTGGTGGCACATGCCTGTAATCCCAGCACTCGGGAGGCTGAGGCAGGAAGATTGTTGTTAGTTTGAGACCAGCCTGAGCTACAAAGTGAGCTTAAGGCTAGACTGAACTGCATAGTGAGACCCTGTCTCAAAAAAGACAAAAAAAAAAAAAAAAGAAAATTCCTCTGAATCTGTGCACCCAATGGAGACTCGTTAGTCTGTTAGTAGATCCACATTATTCCGTGACTCTCTTGGAGAATGCAGGCCTATGCCAATAAGCAAAAAGGATACACTTGTCAAGTGCAACTGCCTGCAGGCCCCCCTCCCAGAAGAGGAGCGGTGCTTGTGCAAGCTCCCTGGTAACTGGCTGTGCCTCAGTGCTCAGGATGAGCAAACAACAGACAAAGGCCAGCTTGGCTGCAATCCATGGTCATGGCCTGGCAGAAGATTGATGGGTTTCCCAACCATAAACCTTGATATGGCAATAATGTCTGCCACTGGTGTGACATAGACATAACTAACACAACAAGGCATAGACCTCAGTGCCCATGCATGGACTACTGATCCCACTCAGGAATACTAACAAGCCAGAGTGCATGGGGACACAGTGTCTGGCACAATTCAGCAGGAGCTCACATGGGGAGGAGCCAGCGCTTCTCTAATCCTGCAGCTCAAGTTCACGGTCCTCGGATCTTCTGCCTTGTCCTTCTGCAATGTCTGAGCCAGTGGGAACCTTGAGGTCTTCTATTAATTCTATTTCTAACAGTACTTCCCAGTGAGTGCTATTCTAGCCACCCTCTCTCCGTGTGTGTAGGTGTAAGTACTTTCACTCTAACATTCACTAATATTAATCATACTTCATTGTAAATTGTGCTAATCTGATTTTTTTCTTTTTAAATATTAGCATAGACACTAAAGCTTGAAAAACTTTGAACAGAAGAAAAGGTAATTTCAGAAAAGACTAGGTTTTCTTCAAGAGATGTAAGGTAATTGTGCAAATCAGTGTTTCCCCCTTTTGTTTTTTTTTAAATTTTTTTAATTTTTTTTTTTTTTTTTTTTTTTTTTTTTTTGAGACAGGGTCTCACTATGCAGTTCATGCTGGCCTTAAGCTCACTTTGTAGCTCAGGCTGGTCTCGAACTCACAACAATCCTCCTGCCTCCGCCTCCCGAGTGCTGGGATTACAGGCATGCGCCACCATGTCCGGCTAGTGTTTCCCCTTTTTAAAGTGATTCTTCCCTTTCTGCGCTGGCTGTTCACCCCATACAACTTACTGACCACCCGGCTGGATAATTCCGCAGGAGTTTTCCTGCCTTTTTCCTACTTTAGGTTCTCTTGCTTTCACTGATTTTTCTTGAGTCTCATCCCAAACTCCTAACCAGAGTCTCTCTGCAAAGCTTCCCCAGGGTGGCAACTCACTGGAGACATACGCATTTGTTTGTTTTTCCTGCAGACTCAACCTCATCACTTTCCTCTGCTTAAACGGCAGCCAGAAGCCAAGTGCCATTTTCAAGTCAGAAGGAGGTGCACAGCAAGGCCAGTTCCCCATCAGGACCCCTATTCAGTACTGTGCTGATTGTTGTCCAAAAAACCATCTAGGGCTAAAGGACTCTAGCACAGTGCTGTTCCACAGCACCTCCTTGGAACAAATATTCCCACCATGGTCAGTGCCCAGTTACCAGTGTGAAGTTCCAGGAGGTGGGTTAGGAAGGGCTTCAGCACTGTAATTCCACTCTCTAGATACAACAGATGTGGGGCATAGATCATAAATACTATGACATAATTAAGAATTGTTCAATTTGAGTATTTAGTGTTTTTATTTTTCATATCCCCAAGGCTATTTAATTTTAATGTTCATAACAGCTATGCATAATGAGTGGCGGGCATGTTGCTTAATAGTTTGACAGTAAATACTCACAAGCTTTGCAGGGTAGCCAAAACACCTTGTATCTACCCTATGGTTTGTGTGGGAGGAGGCAAGAGAAATGAGAGAAACAAGGGAAGAGTAGGCTAGGCATAAGTCATGGTAGATTTTTCCTGAGTGTCTTAGTTACTCTTCTCTCATTGCCCGGACAAATACCCAACACCCAAAATGAAGGAAGGAAAGGTTTATCTAGCTCACAGTTACTGCAGGTTTCAGTCCTTACTTGGTTGATTACAAGGCAGAATGGCACACGTCAGAGAGCATCAGTTCATGGCGGTGGAACAACAGCAATGCAATAAAGAGCAATGGCTACACAAAGTCTGTCTCTCAGTCTCTTATATTACATTCAGGCTCTCTGCCCCAGGCTAGAGGAAGTACTCACACCCATAATCCTAGCAATACTAAAACCCATAATTCCAGCCTTGGGTCCACATAATCCCAGTGGATCATGAGTTAATCACAAACTCTGAAAGTCCCACTCCATGACTACATGAGGCTTTGGGAGGGGACAACTA
Organism: Ctenomys sociabilis; assembly: GCA_004027165.1. NCBI lineage: Eukaryota > Metazoa > Chordata > Mammalia > Rodentia > Ctenomyidae > Ctenomys > Ctenomys sociabilis. The sequence continues at coordinate 31,125 of PVKA01019904.1, forward strand.
GACACAAACCATAACATTGAGACTGAAGTTCCCTTGAAGGTATCTACAAACAAGACCCATACTCTAATATGTGTGGGTGTACACACACACACACACACACACACACACACACACACACACACACAGAGTTCCACACATGAGAAACAGAGGCAGAACGAGTTGCCACCATTCTATGACCCAGTAAGCTCACACCAAAATTCCCAGATCTGTTCCCTCCCTGTGCTCCAGAGTCCCCTGCCAGCTGAGCCCCCATGGCAGCCAGATTGAGGGAGAACATGATGATTCACAGTCTGTGTCAACTACAAGCTACAAGCACAAAGTGCAGCTGTAAAGGTCTGGGTAACACTTTGATCCCATGAATAGATCTCAGAACAGATGACCTGAATGAAATTTGTTATATTTTCACATTTTAATTTTTTCTACAAATTCATATTAGAATATATTTCTTCCCCATGTATGAATGCAATCCATGTATGACCTGTCTTTATCCTCACATATTCACTTTCTTCGTGTTTCTAAATCAATTGGGCCTAACTTTAGAAAATCAGGGGATTTTCTATCAGAGAGGCTAGAATTTCTAGGATGTTGGCTTTGAGCTGTAGTGATGAACCAATGTGTTCAGGGCTGCTGCTGTTGGAAATTAGTCACATAGGTGAGGGCAGGACAGAACTAGAGTGCATAATGCAGTCAAACTACTCCAGTCCAGGGAAAAACGTCCTGCCTAGACAGTTTCAGTCATTAGTCATTAGGCAACCTTGTGGCTCCTGATACTAACTTTGCAAAGGTAAATGCCCCTACTGTTGTTGTTGCTCAGTCCTCTTGCCCATCAGGTAAAGTGGCCTCCACCGGACCTCAGCTTTTGTCTCTTGTCTTTATTTTCTAAATCCCCCCATTGCCTACCCCCTCTGCACCATTTTCTCTCAGAAGCCACTGAGAGGCCAGTGAGTCCCTAATGCAGATATGCTTGTCTTCTTGTAACTTCCCTGCAGCTTCTGTGAGTATTGTCTGGAGCTATCTTTGGAGCTCACAAGCTGATTTACAGCTTGTACAATCATTAGAAACAGACTTCTTTCTAATTAAATATATTTCATTCCAATAATTAGTCTGCTACGTACTCATTAAGTGAGGTTATCCATCATGTTCTTCTAAATAGTGCATTTGTTTCCCAGCCTTAAACTGTCTCAGGCTATGCACTTCAGCTTGTTTTGACACAGCAGTTTCTTATCCTATAAAATAGGAACAATGTCATTTTCTTCCTAACGTAGTGAATGCTGGCATTTAATCAGGGTGCTATAGAATAAAGAATGTATTTTAGGCATTCAAATTTATACAGTAGTGGGAGGAATATGGGGCTGCAAAGAAGATCAGAAAAACTTGTTAATCAGAACCAGCATGGGTGAGAGAGTAGACAGCTTGGCTCAGTGGTTTCTGCAGAGCAGCTACCTCTGTGTGGCTGCTGCCCTGTGAGCTCTCAGCAAATCCCTGTGGTAGGTTTTCAGGTAAACCCAGGCTGTCTTTGGAAACCTGAATTTCAGACAAAAAGTGCAAGTCATCTTCTGGTGCAAGTACAGTTCAAGAATTATACGGGATATAATTTGTTTAATTATCTGACTGTCTCTATATTTTCATTTATTGAACCTGATAATCTTAGCCTGTGGTCACTTTTGGGCAGCAGGTCTATCTAGTAGTTGGGACAGGGATCCAGAGAAGGAGCAGGAAAAATCTTGAGTAGATGACAAGCCACGGGAGACTTTGGAGAATTCATCTCTTCCAAGTACTTGCCTGGTGCCTGTGCTTTACTTCTAAACCTTCAGCTGTGTCCTCCTGTTCAGCTGCATTGGGGCGCGGGTTTATAGCCCACCACAGTTACTGAGGCTGCATGTGCCAGGCAGGGCTTGGGAGGGCTCACGAGCCCAACAGGTTTGCCAGCTTCCTGCTTCCCCCAAGTCCTGGTCTTTCTGCTTCTTGCTTTCCTGTGCTCCTCTGCTCATGGCCCACTGTGTGCTCCCCCGGCCCTGCAGTTCCCTTCCAGTGGCACCTAACTACAGTAGGAGCAGGTAGCCCAGGGATTTTGCCCAGTGTTTGACCCCTGCCTCCCCTCTCTGGTAACAGGACTTCGCCTTTCCTTTCATGAGCCACCCTGCTCCAGTATCATCTGTGTAGTTTGGGTAGGAGAAGTCCAGTCTCGCCTGGTAGGGTAGAAGCAGGGAGGAAGTGTGGCTGAGCTTCCTACTCCACCGCAATTCAACCGATCCTGAAAGGTCAAAGCCCACGCTTTTAAGTTTTGCTTTTTTAACGTTTGGGAAAGAAAGACTGTGGTTTCCCTGGCTGTTGCTCTAAGGATATCTTGAACCTGGATATTTTAGGGATTATCTTGGCAAGGTTGTCATGCTTGAAATAGGGCCAAGTTTAGCAGAAAAATAGTCTCTGGGGAGGAGGAAAATGGTCGAGTGATCTCACTGGGGGCCCTGGGTCCAGTTTTCAGCACATGGGCTTTAGTCCATTTTAAATTCTGCACTAAACACCCCTTACATTGAATGTCTTGTTCATAAAATACTTTTATGTTTCAGATGAATCTCTTAGCATGTAGTCCTAACATGGTATTGTCAAATAGAAAGGTACAGAACTACCTTGTGGACATAATGAGTCACTATCTAAAGAGTTTGTCATGCATGCTGATGCCGGTTTCATTGTATGCTGAGTGTCACATGAAGCCATTTAGCATAATTTACTACTATACCTTTATAGTCAAGAGGGTATCTACAAAGGGCAAGCAGACAAAGGATAAGAATAAACAATTATTTAAGAAATAAGGACAAAGATGCCTAATAAGCAGTGAAAAAAATTGGCCTCACTATTACTAAAAAATGAAAATTGTGCTGACTTAAATTATCTTGAAAAAAAAAAAAAAAGATTTCTAGAGTATTTCCTGCTTGGAAACTAAATGGACCCAATTTCTTCTGTGGAGCTCAGACTCAGGAGCTTGTGCTTGCCAGGCAGCCGCTGAAGCCACGGAGCTATCTCCTTGGCCCCACTGGATCGAATGTTTAAACTCTCGGACGCAAGCAAGAACTATGCCTGGGCCCACACTTCTCCTCCCAATGACCTTGTGAAGCACGGGTTGGCCACTTAAGGCTTAATGTCTCACTGAACATAGTACACCTGTCACAAGTGGAACAAGATCTTTTCAAACTTTGTTTTTCTTAGTGCACGTCTGCAACACACAACAATCATGTTCCTTGAGGGGAGCTGCAGGTGCACCTCTCACATTGCTGTTGAGTTGGTACCCCTCCTCCCTCGAACTTGTGGTCCCTTCCCCTTTGCAGAAGCTTTATCCCCTGTTTTCTAATATCTGCCTTCTATTTTGCCCCTTAATTTATTTATACCTTGGATTTCTCATATAAAGAAATCATGTGAACAAGATGAATTGCAGGAGAGATTTATTTTCCACCTCACATTGATCACGGTGGAATGATCTGTCATCCCAGTTGCCCTCATCAGTAGCCCTGTGCCTCTCATGGTCATTTTAAAATGTCTTTTTTATTTTGCATTGAGCTGATTTCCTCAGTGTTTATTCTTCATGCATAATTTTGATTGCTTGCTTCTGTTCCTAATGAGTATTCTTTCTCTCCTCATACTGTAAAAATGCCACTCTACACATAGCAAGTTTCTCAGGAATGATCAAGCTTTTCTTTTTGTGATGCTGGGATCCTCATGAATACCAGGTGAACACTTTATCACTGAGCCCCAACCCCAGCTCATGGCAACTTCAATGTCTAATGTACTCTTTCTTTGGTACAAATGAGCAGCATAATGATTTCTTTGACGCCCAGGTTCTGCACTGGCTTCTGGTTTATCCAGGAAATATTTAAATTCTTAACAATTGCCAACACTCAAAATTTGTGAGATTTATTTGTAAGTTTATATTTCAGTCTCCTCTGTCAAGAAAAAAAATAATCTGGGAACATGGGGCTCGCATTCTCTCAAGTCAGGACAGAATGACAAAGGCAAGGCCTGCGTCACTCAGTGCCTTCCTTCCTGTAGCTGCTGGCCACACATCCTCCGTGGCTCCCCTGTCCCTTTGTGTCTCCATGTGGCATCTGCCACATGGGCTCAGAACACCTGTGTCATAAGTCCGCTGTGAGGGTTAAATTGGCTTACAGGTGCAAGTGCTCAGGTGTGTTCTGTTGTAAGCTGGCTTAATCAACTCCATATTGTAACAAGCTTTGTAACTTCCATTTTATAAAACCTTGATCTCTTTTGTAAACTCTCACCCATGCCTAACTGCAAAATGTGACTGTTTGTGCAAATAAGAAAGTGTTTCTCAGCATTCTGAGAGAAGATAAAGAAATGTTCCTCAACATTCCACAAAATGAGTTAAACTGTCCTTCCGATTACAGGAACAAACAGAACGCCTGAAATGGGTTAAACTGTCATCAGATGTCTTTCCGACTACCGGAACAAAAACAATGTCTAAGCCAGATAAGGACATATTCTTGTAGGATTTGCAAAATGTGACCTTGTCTATAGGAACGAAGAGTTAACCCTTGGTCATGACTAACTGAAAATGAGCTTTGTAAAATTCCCCCTCCTCCCCCTAGTCTTGTGATTTTCCCTTTAAAAACCGTGCTTCACTTAGGCTCAGCACACTCTTGTCAGTTTTCTGAAGAGAATGTTGCCGCTGAACTTAGCTAATAAAACTCTCTAAAATATCCCTTTGGTTTCAGTGTCTATTGGTTTTGTGGTGAGCCACATTTGGGGGCTTGTCTGGGATTCCTTCAATGGGACTCCCTAGACTCCGATCCAAGCCCTCGACCCCTACCTCTCTGAACCACTGGCTGTTCCTCTGAGAGACTTGTGCACATTCTTGTCAGTTTTCTGAGAGTGTTGCCACTGAGCTCAGCTAATAAAGCGCTCTGAAATGTCCCTTTGGTTTCGGTGTCTTGGTTTTGCGAAGTGCCACATGTTCCACAGACACTGGGGCTGTCAACTGTCAACTTTTTTCATACTTTCTTTTCAGATCTACAAACATGGCTTAAGAACGATTTTCTTGGGCTGGACAAGTAGCTCAGCGGGTTAAAGCGCCGGCGTGCAGGGGCTCGATCCCGGGCCTGCTGTGCTAGTCCGGCCCCTGGGTGCGCTGACACGGCAATTGAGACTGGGTGTGGCGCGCACCTGTAATTCCAGTTCGTGGGACTCTGCAAACAGGTGGATCACTATGAGTCTGATCTAATAATGAGACGCTGAACACCTGTAGACCCTTCCCTTAGAAATACACACAGAAAAAGAGAACACAGCTCCTTTGCGCCCTTGTGTCTCCAGCAGCACCTCAGCCGCCAAGCACGCGCTTGTCCTTTCTTTCCACATCAGCTGAAGGGCAGTGAGGTCCTGAGACTTCCGGTCTCAATGACACTGTCTTCTCTTCCCTTTACAGCTCTGCCTTCGACAGAGCAATCTCCACTCACAGTTGCCAACAACTTTCCTTTTCTAGAGCAAGTAGTATGACTTTGCTTCCATGGCTCCTTTTCCAAATCAAATTCAAAATCTTTGCACTGAAGTCACTGATGAACTCTTCTCTGTAACATCTCATGTTAACTTTTTTCTTTTCTTTTTCAATATTGCAGCTTTTTGAGATGCAATTTCCCCCGCTTAAATGTATGTGCTTTTTCTGATTGAATAATCTGGATAAAGCCTGGAGTTACAAAGTTTTGACAAGCTTCTAGGTGCTGATACTAGTGGATGATTCTTTGACTACATTTTGAATAATAAGGATCTAGTGGCCTTATTATTTTGAGTCCAGGGGCCTGATTTTCATGGTATAATAGTGTTTGTTTTTATCACTACTTTCATAGTGATAAGAGGACTGATTCTGGAATTTCCATGTTCAGGCTCCAGTTCTTATATGCATGACTCATAGAAGTATGTATTTTAGGTGAAATAGTATGGAACTTTCTCCAAATTTCTAAATCCAAGTTTCAGAAAATAGATATTTCTATAATTACTGAAATAAATATAATGTCACTTGCTGAAAATTTTCATTTTGTGCTGCACAGCCTGCAGTCCCCGCACTGTCTCTGGGAGGAGAGGTCAGTCTCAGCTTTTCCTCGCTTTTACATTTCTTATTTGATTATCTCCAACTGAAATTTAGATTAAATTACATGCCTGATGCCATTAGGCTATGAACTGATAAAACCTTTACTTAAATCCAGGTCTGGCAAATCCAACCCCCTGCTTTCTTCAGGTTCTGTGGTTGTTCTTTTGCTTTTAGTATGTTGTGTGAATACAACCAGAAAAACAGACACACAGAATTAAACTTCCCACGCATTGGATTGCCAGGACTAGCACAACAATCCTGACCGGAGCCTGGGTTATGGATCAGTCATGAAGCATAGTGCCTGCACTGTGGACTCATTTCAGTCAATATTAAGTAACCACTTCAGTATTAGGCTGCTGTTGCTTTTAAAAAGCCATATCCTGCCAGGTATGGTGGCTTGGGCCTGCAATCCCTGCAACTCTAGGAAGCTGAGGCACAAGTTCGAGCTCAGCCTGGGCGATTTAGCAACTTGGTGAAACCCTGTTTCAAAATAAAAAATAAATTAATTTAAAAAGAGACAGGATGGGGGTGATAACTCAGTGGGAAAGCCCTGGGTTCAATCTGAGTGCAGATAAAAAATTAATTAATTAATGAAGCACAGGCGTTATACTTTTTACTACCTTAATAAAACAAGATTTTATTTTACTTGGCAATAAAAGGAAGAGTTCAAAGGGACTGGAAAACATCAGAGCACCTTGAGTCCCGGGGTTGAAGTTACGCTCTATCTCAAGGTCTTTGGGTCTTGACTGGGAAACTGCATGCCTGGAAGGTCCAGGGAGGGAAGGTGGGGGCTCAGCCTTCAGTGCGCTTCTCTCTCCTCTCCCTTTCAGGACAGGCAGGGGAACTCTGTTCTCTGCTCTCTGTTGCCTGAAGCATGAGATCCAATCATTCACATCTTATCTTGGACCAGGAAGTACATTATTATTAGTTAAAAAGTTATCCATATTAATAAATAGAAAACCAGCCTATGTTCTGTAGTCTTGGCTACTGTATACTGAATTTATCAACTGGATAACTGCCCCTCAAAAGATGTCTTCCCTCTGCAGAAATTACTCAAACTCTGTTTTTGAAAGAAGCAGACTACTTTAAAAATATGGTAATTTCTAGTATGAAGGGTCTTGGGTGAAAAATAGCCTAAATAGATTAATTCCCAAAGTTAAAAAAAACTCTCAATCTCTCTTTTCTTCCTTCCCTCCCTCTCTCCCTCTTTTCCTCCTTCCCTCTGTCTCTGTCTCTGTCTGTCTCAGTGCTTCATGATTTAATTTACAAACATAGGTAGATATTTTTAATGCTCAGCAGAGAAAACAGAGCACTTTCTAAAGATCTCTTTCAACAGGCAGTACTTAGGCTGGTTGTTGTGATGCCTGCTTGGAATGGGATGAGCCTGGACCCTCCCCAGGCAGCATTTGGCACATAGGACTTTTAGGGGACAGAGTGGAGCTAAGATACTGAACCAGGTGAGCAATTCAGAGCTGGCCACCAACCAAAGAGGAAGTGTACCAGGTAGACCGTCAGAGAGTTGCAGGCTGCAGATACCCAAGGGCAAAGTAATACGAGGACTCTGAAGTCTGACTGGGCAAACAGCCATAAACTAAGAATGTCACTGGGAGGGAAAGGTGGGTGCAGGCAGGGAAGCAGAAACTCAGTGAGCTGCTTGAGCACCAGCCCCGGGAACAAGAGGCCTTGAGAACCAAGCCCCAGCCCTGCTATGATGTAGTTGGAAAGGCATGAGCCTGACCTCAGGCACCTCCCCCACCGGGCTCCATGAGCAGGACAGACTTCTGTGGCTCAGCCTCAAGCCCAGGGCCCCAGTGCCTGGTGGAGAGAAAAGAGAACCAAATCACCAGGAGGCTCAGTGTCTCAGCTACAGAGCAGAGTCCTCAGCAACTTCTCTGGATAAGGGGCAGAATGAGTGAAGGGGACAGACATGCCTTGCAACAGGCACTCCCCAAGGACGGGTTCCTTTTCCTTCTGTCAAGGCCCATCACCTGTGTTGACGTTCTGCAGGGCTAAGAACTAGCGGGTGAGGAGGACAGGCATGGGGCAGGGGCTTATGTGGCTTGGAGGCCAGCGAGGAGCAAGGGAGAAGGCCTCATAGGCGCACAGGTGCTGGGTGCAGGCCAGGAAGGCAGCGGGTTCAGATGACAGGTGCCTTTAGAAGCAACTTCCAGCTGGAACTTCCTGCTGGGACAAGGATTGGGTCTTCTTTTTTGTTTTGAACTAAAATAACTTGGTGCTTAAAAAAAAAGTCCTTGGAGAGAAAGAGGAGGAAGGAGAGAAATTGTCATCTATGGATTACAGTACCAACAGCCAAGCTGCAGCCCAGCAGGGCTCCAGTGCTTACCCCCAGCCACCTCAAGGATGTGCACAGACCACCCAGGCATGTGGGCCGCAAAACTATGGAACCTATGGGCAGCCCACTGATGTTAGCTACACCCAGGCTCAGACCACTGCCACCCATGGGCAGCCTGCATGTGCAACTTCCTATGGACAGCCTCCCACTGGTCATACTGCTCCAGCTGCCCCCCGGGAGTATAGCCAACCTGTCCAGGGGTAAGGTACTGCTGGTTATGATGCTACCACTGCCACAGTCACCACCACCCAGGCTTCTTATGCAGCTCAGTCTGCATACGGCACTCAGCCTGCTTACCAGCCTCTGGGCAGCAGCCAGCAGCTACTGTACCCTCAAGACCACTGGATGGTAACAAGACTACTGAGACTAACGAACCTCAGTCTAGCACAGGGAGTTCTAACCAGCCAGGCCTGGGCTATGGACAGAGTAGCTGCAGTTATCCCCAGATTCCTGGAAGCTGCTCAGTACAGCCAGTCACTGCATCTCCATCCTGTCCTCCTACCCGTCATTCCTCTACACAGCTGACTAGTTATGATCAGAGCAGTTACTCTTAGCAGAACATGTATGGGCAGCTGAGCAGCTATGGGCAGCAGCCTCCCACTAGTTCCCCCCCCCCCCCAGACTGGATCCTACAGTCAGATTCCAAGTCAGCGTACCCAACAGAGCAGCAGCTATGGGCAGCAGAGTTCTTTCTAACAGGGCCAACCTAGAAACATGGGTGTTTATGGGCAGGAGTCTAGAGGTTTTTCTAGACAAAGAGAAACCTGGAGCATGAGTGGCCCTGATAGCCAGGGCAGGGGAAGAGGGGGATTTGATCGTGGAGGCATGAGCAGAGGTGGGTGGGGAGGAAGACACAGTGGAATGGGGGCTGGAGAGTGAGGTGGCTTCATTAGGTCTGGGGTCCCATGGATGAAGGACCAGATCTTGATCTAGGCCCTCCCGTAGATCCTGATGACGACTCTGACAACAGTGCAATTTACGTGCAAGGACTAAATGACAAGGTGACACTTGATGATCTGGTAGACTTCTTTAAGCAGTATGGGGTTAAGATTAACAAGAGGACTGGGCAACCCATGATCCACATCTACCTGGACAAGGACACAGGAAAGCCAAAGGTGATGCCCCGGTGTCCTGTGAAGATCCACTGACTGCCAAGGCTGCTGTGGAGTGCTTTGATGGGAAAGATTTTCAAGGAAGCAAACTTAAAGTCTCCTTTGCTTGGAAGAAGCCTCCAATGAACAGCATGTGGGATGACATTCCACCTTGTGAGGGCAGAGGGATGCCACCACCGCTCCTTGGAGGTCCAGGTGGCCCAGGAGGTCCCGGGGCCACATGGGTCACATGGGAGGTCATGGAGGAGACAGAGCAGGCTTCCCTCCAAGAGGTCCTGGGGATTCCCATGGAAACCCCTCTGGAGGAGGAAATGTCCAACATTGAGCTGGAGATTGGCAATGTCCTACTCTGGGCTGTGGAAACCAGAACTTTGCCTGGAGAACAGACTGCAACCAGTGTACAGCACCAAAACCTGAAGGCTTCTTCTTGGGACCCTTCCCACCCCCGGGGGTGATTGTGGCAGAGGTGGCCCTGGTGGTATGTGGGGAGGAAGAGGTGACCTCATGGATTGCAGTGGTCCTGGTGGAATGTTCAGTGGTGGCCATGGTGGAGACAGAGGTGGTTTCTGTGGTGGCTGTGGCATGGACCGAGGTGG
>PVKA01019905.1:0-41258 GCA_004027165.1 Ctenomys sociabilis
TTGTCTTTTTGAGACAGGGTCTCACTGTGCAGTTCAGGCTGGCCTTAAGCTTACTTTGTAGCTCAGGCTGGTCTCGAACTCACAACAATCCTCCTGCCTCAGCCTCCCGAGTGCTGGGATTACAGGCATGCGCCACCACGCCCGGCTTATCTCAATTTTTAAAAAGACTTTCATAGGATTTGACTTTCAGGAATCAAGAGAAATATTATCTTTAAAATCCTACCTTCACAAAGGAATTCTTTGTGTTGGGTGTGTCTTTGTATGTGGTCTTGACCCCTTTATGAACTGCTTGATAATTAATAGTTCCATTTTACTGCATAATCTTAGCTTTTTGTTGTTTTTTACTTCACTTAGTAAAGATTGTTTCTAGCCATCCAGTGTATACTGAGGGACTACTCAGAAATGTGACCTCTAGACTAGGGTTGTTCCTGCAAAATTCAGCAATATAATTTTCAAATGAAAAACTTAGAATCTGACAGGATAATTTTTTGCCTACCTCTTGGACCACAGAATAGTGTAGCAAATGTAAACTGGTTCTGACAGCATGGCAAGATAGATTGGCAAACTTAGCATGTGCTTAGGCAAGTGCAGGGGCTGAGTTTAATCCCTGGCACCACATGAGGCGCAGCCCCACCCATGGGCATGCTGAGGCCATGGAGTCCAAGCATAGTGGCACACGCCTGTTCCCATCACTGGGGAGGCTGAAAACAGGAGGATCACTATGAGTCTGAGCTGCATAGTGAGACCCTGTTCCAAATACAATTTTAAAAAAAAACAACTGTGGCCAGCAGGATAGCTCAGCAATTTAAAGTGCCTGTTTATATGTGCAGGGACCATAGTTTCATCCCCAGCACCACAAGCTGCACCAGCCCCACCCCTAGGATGGGCTGAGCTGGCCACAAAAAAAAAAAACTAATGTTCAATTTTCACCCTCACACACTCTGATTTGATTGGTCTGAGGAGTGGTCCATAAGTCAGTATTTTTACTTCTTCTTCCCCTGCCCCCAATGAGGAATTGAACTCAGTCCCTTGTGCTTGCCAAGCAAGTGCTTATTCTACTGAGCTAGGTCCCTGGCCCCCAGCCTCAGGTGATTCTAAGTTACTGCCAGGGAAAGCATCTTTACCTTAGTCATTTACAAATTATATTGGTACACTAAATGATCAGAAAGCTCCTTATATAAAGAAACCTATGTAACTGCCTTAATCCTCAATTTCATAAGTTTCTTTGCCCTGCAACCCCCCTCACCAACTTTTATTAACCTTTTATACTATTTTGAAGAACAGTGGTTTTAGTATTAGAAAGTCTACTAGCAGAAAAAAAAAGACAATATAAAATTCTGGTATTTTAGCTCTAATAAGGCTAGGTAAGACAACCTTTCAGTTTCAGATACCTAATCAATAAAATGAGGATAAAAAGAAGAGGCAATGCATTTACCCACCTAGCACAGCCATGGTTAGTAGAATATGAGTCTCCCAAGGACTCCAAACTGAGAGGATAGGGTAGTAGATGCCAGTCCTATCTGACCTTTATAGTCCTTCTGCCACTTCCTGCCCCAGCAGTGTCATTTTTCATTAGCACAGGAAGGCAGGCTTGCCCTTCAGCTAGTGGCCACTGCTAACTCCTCTTCTATCTTTTCTCAGGAAAGATGGTGAATGTTCCTCTGGAGCAGCTGCCCCTCCTCTTTAAGGTGGTACTACATTCCTGCAAGACAAGTGTGGTCAAGGAGTGACCTGCTCCCTGTGCCCCTCAGCAACCACAGAGCCTTTGGGTAGGCAGGACAGGCTCAGGAAGAGAGAGCCAGAGACCAGGATGGAGGCATGGTGCAGTTGCCTCCATAACAAGAATTTTTGTTTTGTTTGTTTAACCTCATTTTTTCTATATATTTATTTCACGACAGAGTTGAATGTATGGCCTTCAACATGATGCACATGCTTTTGTGTGAATGCAGCAGATGCATTTCCTTGCAGTTTACAGAATGTGAAGATGTCTAATGTTACGGTGTTGTCATTGTTTAGAGATAGTTCTTTTGTATTTTGAGGGAGAGGGTGGGATGGGCTGAGATACTCTTTCCGTGTTAACAAAGATGACTACCTCAATGGAAGGGGGATGTGGCCATCCCTACTATTTCCACTTTTTCTCAGCAGACTTATGTATTTGTCTGTCAGAGAGCAAACTGCCTTTTTCTAGCCATGTACTTGGCAAATAAGAAAAGTGGTGGCAGGGAATCAGGAAGCAAGTTGAGCAAGATGTGTGGAACAGGAAATGAGAGTTGGGCCATCTCAGTGAAAAATGAGAGTTCAGAGCAGGGAACAGTGACCAGATGTAAAGCAGGCATCCTCTTAGCAGGTTGGTCCTAAGGGCAAAAAGGCATCTGTTCTCACACCCTGCTGCCCTCTTCTCCCTGTGCCCATTTCTGCCACTGTCAGTTGTTCATCTAGCAAAGATGTGACAATAAGTCAATCCCTAAGACTTGGGTTCCAGCTCCCTTGGGGCTCACAGCTACCTAGTTTCCTACATGATCTTCTAAGAGCTGCCCTTTTCAGACTTCCTCCCCTCTCCCTTTTGAGTTTGACTTCTTTGCAACCCTTTGAAAACCTGAGTAAAATGTGATGTTCTGAATCCTGATGCCCGCTACTGACTTACTCTCCTCTTGATTCTTTGCTTCAAAGAGGTAGTAAGATGAAGACCAAGCTGCTGAAAGAATAATTATTCCTCCTTTAGACTCTCTTGTCCCCATCACCCCCCTTCCCACAGGACTAAATCTAAACCTAGTCTCTTTATTTTATTTTTATTTTTTTAATAGTGGAAAGGACCATACACCCATCTGCTGGCCAGAAATTTTGCTCCTTAGTCTTACTCCAGGTTCTCTTAATCTCTCCATAACGAGATCAGGTTTTCCTAGGACCCCAGAACAGAAAGCCCAGCTGCTCTTTTGTGAATCAGTTTCTGGCCAGTTAGGACTTGGAGGGCTGGGGCCAAAAGCACCTGGAAGGGAAGGGAGACTAAACTACCTCATGTTCCTAAAGTCCTGTCTGCTACCTCTACAGGTGTGGCCTGCTCCCTTGTCTTTCACTGTCTGCCCACTTTATCCCAGGAAGTGTTCCTGCCCCTCTGGACTATGTACCATGTGTGTCTTGGAGCAGTCTCAGGTTTTCCCTTCTCTGCCTTAATGTGGCTTTTGCTCCTGCTGATGCTTGGGCACCTCCTGCAGCTGGTGCTCGGGCCATACCATGCAGCAGGTGCATCTTTGGGCAGGTATGAGGGGCCAACAGTGCTTCCTCAGATTGGTCAAAGACAGTTTGCTCTCCTGACTCAGCCCGGTATGCCTACCCAGGTGACCGCTGCAGTGTGCACAAACTGGGTAGTCTACTTCTGTTTATAATTTTTTCTTTTTGGTAAAATGTTACGGGTACCAACCAGCAAAGGAGTGATGTTTGTCCTTTGCTGGATCTAAAACTCAGAGCATCATTCCTCAATGCCATTTCCCCAACTGTTATAAGAAAGAGAAACATGTTCCTCAGAAAAGCTCCAGCTAACACATTTTTCATATGGCAGCAGGAAGAGATTTATATGTTCATGTGTGTCTGTTAATTTGTAAGTTCACAGTAATTTTTTTTTATTCTGTTTTGTTTTCCTGAATTTTTTATTTAACCAACTAGATCATATTCTTTGGCTACAAGTCAGATTCCAAGCTGCTCTCCTCAAATAGGGGAAGAAACACATATTAGAGACTCCTCTAAGACGGCTCCTTTGTGCAGCATCTGTGCTTACTTAGATCTCCATCTATCAAATTACTATTTTTTTTTTTTTTTGAAATGGCTTTTCAAATTAAGCATCCTACTTGCTGTGTTGGTTGTCAAAGGAAATTGCTCTATGATCAGACAAGAATGTGTCTCTCCGATCATGTAGTATTAAGCAGAGCAAATTATTAATTTGTGAAGTGGGGAAAGGTTTTGCAAGTTACCATTGTACAAATTCATTTTTACAAATGTTTGCAGCAGATTCCACAGAACAAAGAGCCCATTCATTGCCGAGAGCCCTGCAGAATCTCTGAGCCAAGTGGCTGTGTGTTCCAAGCTGGAGCCTGACCTGTGGACCGTCTTTAATGTCTTCTGCACCCAGTCCTTTTATGACATGGGCTTCTTTTAAACAGGGTAAAGTGAATGTGTTGCATTGCAAGCTCAGGTATTATGAGGAGAAGGTAGGAGTATAGCTAGCAGCGTGGAGACATTAGGTCAGCCACTAGATGTATTTGTGAATTTGGTTTGAAGGACACAGAGAAAGGTTGGAGGAGGAGGTTTGGTGTGTTTGTTTTTTGCCATAATGTTTGGTTAAGAGGCAGCCTTTTTGCTAGTAGAAGAAGAAAAAAAAAAAGTTGTACCTGTTGTCTCAAATTCCTCTATTCTCTCTCTGATCCTTGCCACCAAAAGTGCTCACTTTGAGTGAGTTTCCCACCATAAAAATATGACCCTGAAAGCTGTATGGAGAAGGAGAACCCCACTTCCTTGCACAACATTGAAACATGCAACCTTTTCCCTTTTAAACACTTATTTGACCCAAATGATAGTTTAGATTCTTGGAGTTTTGCCTCTAATTCATGCTCTCTCACTCCCTTTGTGGACTGTGGAGTCCTTTGCAAGGTGTGATGCCCTTGCCTTTATCTGGGGAGATGTTCCCCAGAACCTGTCTAAGCACTCCACCTAGCTCAGATGACTCCACTGTACCCAGCCATAAGAGACAGAAGCAGGCAAGACATTTCCTGTCTAGATTCCAGAACCAGAGCAGGCATAGAGGGAGCCTAGGGATCTTTATGGTAACACTGAAAACTACCCCACCTTATACCAGCCTGCTTCTGCCCTGCACCATTTCTCAGGGAAGTACCTGCCAGGATCAGGGTCATCAGATCTTTAAAACCCTGGCCTCTCTGCTAGCTACCCTGCTTTGCTACCCGTTCCCTACTTTTTCTTGCTCTTGGCTTCCTGGGGAATGGGAGAGACAATTCAGTGTGGGCAACATCTAAGCCATGACTAACGCTGGCCAGAGGAAAGACCCAGCAGGGCGGGAAGTTGAGCAGTAGTTCTAGATTCATAGCTTTGGACACCTGGTCTATGTGCTTTTCCTTGTTTTTTAAATTTTTGGTTTTAAGAATTAAGTCTTCAGGCTAGTCCCTTTTATTAAACTTTAAATTTTCCTTTGTTAATTTTTTTAAACGTTAAAACAACAACAAGCTCTAAACAAAGCCCCACTATTTTTTCTCCCTGACTTTGCTCCCTCACCTGCCCCACACCCTCCTTTGCCTCTGCAAGTGACTAGCCTTCCTTTTCCTCAGCTGGAAGCATCTCTCTCTGTCCAGTGTCTGAAATGATGCTTCACCTGTATCTCAGGATGAGAAACGGCAGTCATGCCACCAGGTGCAGAAACAGGCTAGCCTTGAAGTTAGGGTTTCTAGGGCCACAGCTCAGGGATGTGTATTTAACTACAGGGTCCCAGAAACCCCTCTCTTGGCTGCTGTAAACCACATCTCCTTTTCTGGGCTTGGGAGCCAGACCTGAACTGTTTCCTTCAGAGGCAGGCACTCCAGAGCAACCTTGATTTCCTCTTTGGCCTTGCTGGGCCACCTTGAGACTTGAAGACTTCTGACTGTCCTGCAGCACAAGCCTGGTGGCTCTGCCTTTACCAGCTCCTCTGCCCAGTCCATTCTCCATGTCACCTCTTGTGTTCTGGGCCTGCAGCCCCTCATGGGCTGTGGCTTGCTCAGGAATCAGCTGTAGGTTCAAAAAGAAGCTAGGAGGAAGGCAGAGCCTGCTCCAAGCCCAAGAAAAATACCATGATCCTGGTGGAGGCTAGTCTTCCAAATCCTGGAGCCAGCCCTGCCCACCAAAGGATCCTCTTTGCCCTTTGATGACCATTGTTTTCTTTGCTGAAATGTCTTATTGTATAGGTGATAACGTTGTTGACTCAAATTTCCATGAAAACAAAAAAAAACTACCTCTTGAGTGACATCCTGGTTGATTCCTCTCAGAGGAATCCTGTGGGAAAAGAATACTGTAGCTCCCGCACTGTTTACATGTTTCTGTCGGGAAAGAAACCCTGCCTGCCCTGGGATGTTGTGTTTTTGTCTGTGTTGCCATCCCAGGCCTGTGATAGGGGCTTGTGGCTACATTGTAATGTCTGGCTGTGTCTGAGGAGTCCTTTTCAACTGCCCAGCAAGGGACAAGCTACCCCCTTGAAGAGGCCTCCATCTTCTGAGTTCCAGGCATGGGGGTACTACCTCCCACTGTACCACTCTAGGGGGCTCTGATGACACCTGCATCATGAGTCTACCCTGGGCTGCACACCTAGGTCCACCTCCACCCACAATCCTGGGGAGGAATCAGATGAATGGGATGTCTGTTAGCCCTTGTTCCCAAAGGGCCGGCCAAGGGCTGCCTGCCAGCCTGGCTCCATCTACCCTGCATGACCAAATGGTAGTTGGCGGGCTCTGCAGGCTTTCAGGCCCTCTGCTACCTCCCACACCTGCCTGCTGGCAAGGGATGGGCCCTGTTCTGTGAATTGACTACCTGTGGAAATGTGACCAATTAGTGTGAAATGCATGTTTAGCAAGTGTTAGGTACTGTATTTGAACCAATAAATGTGAATCCTGCACATGCATCTGGCTGTGAAGTTTGTTTCGGGCTCTGGGGCGAGAAGTAGGACATCATGAGGTGCCACTGCTCAAACTGATAGGCAACTCAATTTCCATAGCTCAGGTCCTAGCAGAAGATAATTATTCTCATAACTGCATGAGCCAGGGGACCAGCACTGACTACAGGGCCTGCTCTGTGGGGCAGACACAATGTTGGGGCTTTTCACTAATCTGCGTCTTCCTTCAAAGATGATGATTTCTCTTTTATGAATGAAAAAACTAAGGTTGCAAAGGGTAAAGAGACTCACCCAAGGCCACCCAGCCATAAAGTGATATAACTGAGGAGCTGAATCTGTTTTTGAGAGGCACACAGACCTTAACCATGCTAGGGAAAAGAGACCTCGTGCCTAGTAAGAAAGGCCTAGGGAGGAAGTGGCTTCTACTGGGCAGTCCCTGGAGAAGCTTTCCAGGGAAGTGGGGATGAAGGTGCCCTGGAAGCAGGTTCTGAAGCCAAGAAAGGACACACTAGTTAGCAGGACCAACAGTGTTCCGAGGCCCAGTGATAAATGAGAAAGATAAGGACTACCTGGGTATGGGACTGTTCTGGCCAAATAATGAGAACAAGAGTTACAAGCGGAGGGTGGCTGGAAGCTTCAGGAGAGAATGCCTGTGGGGGTTCACAAGAGCTGCACCTCCCTGGCCATGGTGTGCTTTATATGGCTTGCCTCATAGGGTCTGTGGTCTCACACATTAATGCCTGCTTTCCACAAAGCATATGTCTTCCTTCTGCCATCCAAATCAGCCTGTTTTAAAAGGCTACTGTCCTATGACTGCTTATACACTTAGTTTCAGTTGGGTGGAGGGCTGGCTGAAGACCAGTATGAGAGTGGCCAGTCTGAGAACACTTGAAGTTTGAAAGGTGGTTTCAAATAAAGGAACTGCTATAGAGGGAGCAATGGGCTGGCTTCACCAAACCACAAGAGGGACCAGACATGTGGAAGTGTGAAGAGAAGGAACGTGCTGGCCCCTGGCTACTGCTTCTTGGCTTCGTGTCTTCAGTGGTCCTCAGAACAACCTCTCAAGGTTTAGGCCTCAGCCTGCTTACAATGAAGCAAACGTGCTTGGGGAAATGAAGCTGTTAGCTAAGATGCATGGACAAGAAGAATTAGCTTTTGAATCTGTTCTGATACCAAAGTTGCAACAGCTTTCTCCCTGCTCAGCCTTACGGTTCAGTGGTGCTGAATATGTATGTCTAGAGTTGTAACAAAGCTCCAGTGGCCTTAGGTTGAACCTTGTGTATTCAAACAACACTCCATGAGACTAATAGTTAATTCTGTATAAATCAGATGAATGGATCCAGCTGAGCTGAACTGAGCAGTCCTGTCCCAAACACACAGGATGATATACTAAGTTTGTAATCTAGCATCCAGTGTCTCTTTGTCAAAGAAAAATCAGTTTAGCTGCCAAAAACATAGGAAATGCTGCACTCTATTGTTTTCCCCCTGACCCCAACCTTCCTTGGCATATAAAGGCTCTGCAAAGTCCTACCTGGAAAAAAGAAAAAAAAAGAAGTTTAGCCCAACTTCTACCAAAAGTACGTGAGCATTAGACATTTCTTCCTGATGTTAAAATTCTATTGAGATGATGCTCCGTGGAATAAAATTTAGGACACTGCTTCACATTTATAAATTGCTACTTCATACTCAGCTCTTGGCTTCTTGGAGTACTAGGCAATAATCCAGAAATAAGGAACTATTAAATCGGGCTGAATGTGCAACCCGGTGAGTGTTTAGCATGCACAGGGTATTTCTGGTCATTTTTTGTGGATTAGATTACCAATTCCCCAGAGCAACATGATAAATAATGATGCTATAATGATCCCATTTTACAGATTTAAGAAATCAAGGGCCAGAGGGAAAATAATTTGCCTAGGGTTATATAACTAATGAGTGCTCAGGATCTGGTAAAAACTGGCACTGAGGGCTTATTCCTAATACTCTTAGAAGTGCTAAGAGCCTCCTTAGACCAACCGAAAATAAAGTCAGGTTATCTCTTTGTCACCAGAGGCTCTATAGCCAGCATGATGGCAAGAAGGGTGCTTGGGTGTTGGATGTGGTGTCCTTGCTGAGCATCATTTTCCCAGGCAGCCTGTGAGACCAAGATGTCACCCAGGATCTCACTGATGCTGATTCCAACTTTCCCCTTTCTACTTGGTTTGAATCCTCTGGTCCTCACTTTCCCTGTCCTTGAGTAGAGATGGTGCCCATGTGCAGGGCTTCTGGAGGACTGGTTGACTCAAGTTGGGACTCTGAAGGTGTGTGCTGAGAACAGCTGCCTCTGTACCTCAAACAGAAGCTCAGCAGATAGAATCCACCTCTCAGGTCCTGGCCTTGGCCTGACTGCCCATCCAGGTTTCATGTCCACAGTGGCAGGCAGCCTCTCCAAGCCTGTGGCAAAAGTGCCCAACTGCCAGACCCATGGCTCTTGGAGTCTTGTTCCCTTGGCAACAAGTCTCACCATGGAGACCACAGCCCCATCTTTGCCCTCCTCGCAAGCTATCCACAAATCTGTTTGCAGCCTAGTCCCAGGAGCATTTGTAGGCACGGGGGCGCAATGAGAAGCGCTTCAACAGGGTGAGGAGTTCAAGGCACATCCCAGGAGCAGTAAGGGGAACTTTGTGTTCTGAGTGTCCACTTTCTGCCTGCCAAGGTTCTGAGGTGGCTGATCCACTGTTTCATTTTGGTGGCTGGCCAGACACCCACCCTGTTTTTCCATGAGTAGAAAACTGAGGCATGAAGGCCGCAAGGACCATACCAAGTCTCACAGCTGATCAGTGTTGGAGCCAAGCCAGGTGTTCAGGACTTCTAACTGCATCAGCCCCCTCCCCACAGGTGGCCAAGATAGCCTGCAGCCACCATGTAGGGAGAGCTGGATTATTGGGCAGAATTCTCTACCCTAGGCCTCTGCTGCCTGCATCAGTGGCAGTCTGTGGCCCTTTGAGGCCTGGGCTGGGCCCAGTAGCAGTGGAGGAACTGCACTATTTTAAGCCAGGGCCAGAAGGCCCCATGTGGGCACAGGGAGGGTGGCCTCGGGCCCTTGGCCAGCTTCCCGGAAGTCACCATGGCCTCCCTCCTCTCCCCCGAGCAGCTCTCTGAGGCAGTCACTTCCCTACAAACAGGAAGGAGGCCCTCAGGCCAAGACCTCCAGTCCCAGCTCCCTGCCCCCTCCGGCCCCCTGCTGCCCCCAGTCTTCTCTAGTTCCTGATCCACATCGTTATCCAGGCTCACCCCTGAAAGATGGGTGAGAGGGCACCTGCATTTTTGCTGCTACCCATTTCTTCTGTGGCAGTCCTACACTTTCCTGGGCCCTTTGTCCCCTCACCATGGCCTGAGTTGTACCATAGGAGGCTGGTCACTGCAAGCCAGAAAGAAGGGCAGAGATTTCCTCAGATTTCTTTGCTTTCCTTCTAGGGTCCTGTTCAAGGACCCTAGAAGGAAAGCAAAGAAACCAAAAGTAGCAGAGACAATTGGGGTGATCCAAAAGAGACCCAAGAGTGTAAGTTACAGATCAGTCATGACAGAGGCAAAATTAGATGCTCAAAGATTCAGAGCAGAGAGCACCAGCCATGGCTGCAGAGAGAGGGGCTGAAGAAGCAGAGAAACAACTCTCAGCAGTGGCTCCTGACCACCCCTCAAACACAGGCCCAGACACAGGGCTGTGGGGGGCCCAGCGGCTGTATGGCTGAAAAGGAATGTGGGGAGCAAGGCTGGGTCACCCCTTGAGGGCCAAGTGTGTGCACCCTGAGATAAGCTACCCAGGAAGGGCTTCCAGCTGCACTGCCTGCTAGAGGAGCATGGAGAGGCCTGGGCCCAAGGCTGGAGTCCCCCCAGCTGCCAGCCTCCACCTCACCCTGGGGGCCTCTGGCAGGCCTCATCTGGAAGGTCTTGGGTCCCCAGTCCTGCCTCTTAGGTTCTTGCTATGCTCCTCCAGCTCTGGCTGTAGTCTCAGCTCCTGGGAGAGGACTGGGGGCAGCACAGGGGCAGCAGCAGGCTGGAGGGTGTGGAGAGGTGCTATGAGAGCCATCCCGAATGTGTGTGTCCACGTGCATCCTCAGATGTGGGGGTGTGCAGAGACATACGGTGCCCATGTGTTGTCAGGAGCCCCATTCCGCCTCCACAAATGTCCCTGCTCTCAGTCTACAGAAATGGCCTCCAGGGGCACCTGGCCTCTCCCACCCCCCACCAGGTGGTCCAGTCTGGAGAGCCACAAGACAGAGGGGGGGTTGTGACTCTACTGGAGGCCCCCAGCCCCCCTCCCCACACTGCAGCTGAGGCTCCCGCTGGCCACGGCCTTGACCCAGGACTATGGACTTCTCTGACATTGGCATCGGATCTGAACATCTGGCAGGAGGCTGATAAGGGGTGCAGCGGAAACAGCCTCTGCTGCTGCCAGCAGGCCCGCCCCCTCTGCTGCCCGGAACGGGGAGCAGGGTCTCAGTCTCCATCCTCCCTCTAGCTCCCGAGGCCCCTGCCCCTCTCCTCCCAGAGATTCTTTGCCTTTTTCTCAAATCTCTGTCCTGCTGAATTTCTCTCTCATGCCTCCTCTTGCCCATCTGAGTCTGTCTTGCTATCTGTATCTTCCTTTACTCTTTTTCGTTTTCTGCTTTGGTCTTTCCATATACCTTCCCTCTTTGTGGCTGGCTATTGACACTGGACCCCTAGTACGCCCAATAATTCATTCCTCTCCCCTCAGTTTCGGTTTCTGAGTCTGATTTATATGTCCTTTATTCCACCTCCAGGAAATAAGCCTGGCACTTTGGGGAAGTCCCTGCTCAGGAGCAAGATCCTGGGCTTTGTTTATCTGGAGTGAGGGCAGCCCAAGTCAGGACTACACCCCTTCTCTTCCTGGTGGGTCTCATGGCCTGGGACCACCTGGACTGTATCTTGAAGGAAAGGACAAGGGGACAGGCCACCCAGGACTCTGGCAGGGTGGAGAGGAGTCTGCAGGCCCAGTGTCTGGATTCCCACTGGCTGGATTTGAACACTGAGCCCCTCACACCTGCTTTGTGACTGGGGCCAATCTCTCCATCTCTGAAATGCTGCTTGTGGGGGGAGGGGAGAATATATCAGGATGGGGGTGAGGGTTTGAGACCTAGCATGGGTGCAGAATGGCTCCTAAAGGACCTAGAACACAGGTGATTTGAGTCAGAGCCAGCCATTCATATACTGGCAGTGCCTGGACCCCCTCCAGCCTGGTAAAGGCCGGCCAGTGAGGACAGGGAAGAGGCAGCTCAGAGGAAGGGGGTTGTGGAGACATCCAGCACCAGTTAGGGCCCAACACCCCGCCTGCGTGGTTGCAAGCCATGGGGGCACCTACAAAAGAGGCACAGAGCCCCGTGCCCACAGGCAGCACATGGGACAGAAGTCATTTAACAAACACATCCCCTGCTTGTTCTGTGCTGGCCACTGTGGAACCAGAAAGAAATTGGGCCTTCCTTGAGGGCTCTCCCTAGGTGAGTCACCCGACACAGAAGGGCAAGCGGTATCCAGCACGATGTTGCAAACTCAGCGCAGACAGCCAGCCAGGCCTTCAGCAAGTGGTGGTTTGGGTCTGCTGACATTTACAGGGCACACATGAAATACCAGGCGGCTATTTAGTATGTGACACGTGTGCCTCATATTGTGTCCACTGTATAGGGAAAACCTGAGGCCCAGAACAGGAATATGAGTGGTCCCAGGTCACATGGCCAGAATTAAGAGAACTGAGATTTGATCTATGATCTGCCATTGACTCAGCTTCTGAGGTCAAGGACTCACCAGGAGCCCAAACCCAGCCTGCTTATTTCTATGGCATCATGACATTGAAAAAGGATATTTGTCTTGCTTAAGACAGGGAAAATGGACTCTAATTCATAAAGCTCCCATCAAAAAATGAGCAAAGAGCTATAATTTTGTTGTTCTTACAGTATTTAACATACTGGTGATATGGAGTATTTGCAGGCATATTTCTTTATTAAATAGTAAATAAGTGATAAAAGCCCTTAGTTAAAAAACAAAAATCAATATTAGCTTTTTCTTTTTTTTTTTTTTTTTTTTTTGGTTTTTTTGAGACAGGGTCTCACTATGCAGTTCAGGCTGGCCTTAAGCTCACTTTGTAGCTCAGGTTGGTCTCGAACTCAACAATCCTCCTGCCTCAGCCTCCCGAGTGCTGGGATTACAGGCATGCGCCACCACGCCCGGCTATTATTAGCTTTTTCTGGTACTGGAGATTGAACTCAGGACCATGTGCTTGCCAGGTAGGTGCCAGTGGCACTGAGCTACCTCCCTAGTCCTCAAAATCATTGAATTAAAAGGGAGAAAAGTAAAAAAAAATTTTTTAAATGTGAAACTGAGGAATAATCAAATGGAATAAAAATAAAATGGGGACATCTTATGTTAGGTGAAAAAGATGTACATATGAGACCAGGAATGTTGGGAAAGAAATTGTTATACTGTACATAAAATTAGAATATAATCAATAAAATATGAGTAGCAGTAAACTGACTTTTTTTTTTTTAATGTATTTCGTTGTTAGGGGGTTTCACTATGCAGCCCAGACTTGTAGTGATCCTCCTTTCAGCCTCCCAGTGCTGGGATTGCAGGCGTGTGCCACTTCTCCTGGATTGGCCTCTGGGGTGGGCTGGAGTGGCACGTGGTGCCTGGGGTCAAACTGCAGTCCCTGCACTTACCTAAGCTTGCCTAAGCAGGGGCTTTAGAGCTATCTTGCTGGCCTAGTAAACTGATTTTTTAAATATATTTATTATTTTAAAAATTAATAGCATAATGAGGAAGGACATACTGCATTTTTTTTTTAACTGCATTTTAAATATAGCTGGTTTGGTTTTCAAAACCCCTCTCATCCCAAGTGAAGCATTTTGCATGATTTGTACATTTTCCTCAAGTGAAGGGGTGACTGAGGGCAGCAGGGAGTTCTCAGGCATGACTGCCCCTTGGTGTCCTCATGCCCCTCCCTGCCTCAGGACAAATGACTGGGAGATGAGTCCTCTGAGGAAAGGCTTCCTCCCTGTCTTTCACTGTATGTCTCCCGGAACATACCTGGCACCTGGAGCACCTGGCAGCTGGTGTGAAATGAGAAAGGAACGCAAAGGAGAGCATATCGCACATGGAACAGGTACAGGACCCAGCAATCTAGGCCAGGGCCAGGTGACTGGACAAACACAGTGCAGACTGTATCTGACCACCTGGCTCCACAGGCATGCTCAGCCCAGCCTCAGTTCCCCCACAGTGCCATCAATGCTGACATTCAGAGAAGCTCATGTGACCTTGTACATGAGGTATTCTTCAGCTCACCTGCTGAAGCTCATCTTCTGCCCCCTCTTCCTATCTTCACGTCTGGGAAGAGTAAAGGAGCAGGCCAGAGCTGCCTGTCCACCTGGTCCACCTTGTCAGCCCACCTGGCCAGGTTATCCAGGCCTCTGCTTCCACATTGCCTGCCCCAAATCCACTCCCATGTCTGGGCTGAGCTGGACCATGTCAGGCCAGGTCCCAGGGAGGAAGCCATTCAAGGGGGGGTGAGGGCAGGCTTCAGGCTGAGTTGCGGAGCAGCCCCATAAATCAGGTCCCACTCCCACCCAGTCACTAACAAGCGGGCTGCTACTCGCTGCTGTGGGGTCCCTGCATCTGGGTTCCACAGCAGCCCAAGCAGCCCGCTGGCCAAGGCCTCCAGAGTGCCTTGGCCTCTGCTCCCACCCGCGGTCCCCAGATAGATAGGAATAGTTCTTTTTTCTTTTTTTTTTTTCCTTTTAGGAGAAGAGAAAAAAAAAAAAATAGACGTAAATGAAGAGAAACACCAAGAAAGGAGGAGTGAGGCCTGTGGAGTCACGTGGGGGCAGAGACCAATTGGGCCTCCGGTAACCCCCCCTGGCCGGGAGGAGGCGGAGGACGGACGGACAGGGCCAGTTTGCTGTCCGCTCGCCGCCCACTGTGGTGGGAAGGAGTTCCTGCGCACCCACGGCCACCATTGCCCCACCTGGGCGGCCGGAGCCTCCCCAGCCCGGCCCGTGCCCACCGTGCACCCTCATCCGGTGTGAGAGCTCTCCTTCCGCTCTGTAAGTGAAGGCCTGGGCCCAGGCCTCTAATGCCTAGCCTCCTGCCCACTGCCTCCCTCTGGCTGGGACTGGCCACTGCCTGCCCTGTGGAGTGACCAGTGCCCACTGCTCTGGGCAAAGAAGTGACCAGGGGTCTCCCCAAACCTGCTGTCCCAGCATGGTATCCCTTCTTCTTTCCGGAGCTGCTGCTGGGAGGAGCTAGGCCTATGGCGACAGACCCTGTGGGCTCAGTCCGAGTGTGTCCTGTTATCTAGCAGTGCCCGGGTGCTCACCCGGGGTGTTGGCTGGAGCCTGGTGGGCTGTGCATGTTTGTGGGTCCCTCTCTGGGCCTTGGGGTCGCTCTGCTCTGTACATGCCGTCTCTGTAGATATCTGAGTCTGCACCAATGTGCGAGTCCTCAGTGTCTATCCAACAGGCAGAGCTGGTGGCTGGGCCAGGGTCTATGTTTATGGCCTTGGGCAGGTAAGTGAGTAGCTGAGTCTCTACATGGAGTACCATGCAGCCATGGGCCTCCAATCTGGGACGCAGAGCCCTGGAGGAGGGGGCAAAACTGGCTCAGAGCCCAGCCCCCACCCACCTGGGCCCCCAGGTCAGACTTGTGTCTATGCTGCTGGGACCCCAAGTGGACCCTACCCCAGAGAAGCCCCTTATCCTCTTTCACCCCACCCCCACCCCCCACAGCAGCGGGAGTGCCATTCTGGGTGTCTCTTCCTGGGGGCTCCTCTCTAGCAGTTATTGCCAGGCAGAAGTTGCCCCCATCACCAGCCCTGACACATGCCAGCCGTCCTTTCTCAGGGGCCTGGGTCTGCACTAACTTCTCTCTGGCTGGCTGTCCTCCCAGACACCACCAAGATTGTCCATGGAATCTCAGGGACCCCACCTGCAGGGTTGGCTCTTCCATTTTACAAATACAGAAAAGCTCTGAGGAGCAAGTGATTTGCTAGAACTTGCACAGCAAAGGGGCTTATAGAATTTGCTCCCGGTGCTGTGGTGAGCTGTGTGGGGTTATCTGCATGGGTTCTGTGGGCACAAGCATGACTAAGGCACCAGTTCCTCCCATAAAAACCCTATGCATTCTCCAAAGACCACCAGGAAACAGACTTTCTGGCCCCACTGTCCCTAGCTCTTTTTCTGACCCCAGATGACCAAGCAGAGGCAGGATAGGAGTAGGTCCCTTCCTCCTTGCCTGGGTTTCTTTACCTGAAGAACTGGAGCAGCAGGACTGTGGGTGTTCTCCAGCCAGGACAATTGCTCTGCCCAAGGGCTCCCTTTGTCCTCCGCTGCTGCTGCCCAGTTCCCTTCCTCTGCCCCCCTCCTGGAAAAGGTTTGCTGGCTTGGGGTACAACCCTCACCCCCAGAGCCCAGAATCTTGCACAGTAGGATTTTCAGGATTCCCACACAAGCATGGCTGAGGGAGAGGGGTCTGGGGCCCTGCCAGGCATGGGCTTTGAAACCAACCTTTCAGCTCATCCTCAACGACCCTCAAAGAAGAGCACCCATCCTACCACTTCACGAATCTGAAAACTGAGTACCAGAGGGGAGCAGATTTGCCTCCAACTCAAGTTAGATATGTGGCCGGGTGACGTGAGAATCTGGTTTTCAGCCTTGACCTCTTGCCTCGGCCCCCACGGCCCCCACGCTTGGCCTTACCCCCTTCCACGCGGCAAAACGGCCAGCGTCCCCAGCTGGGCCCAACCGAGCTGGGCCTGCACACAGGAGCTCGCCTCCTCCCAGCGCGGGGCAGCGGGCGGAAGAGGCCTCACACCTGCCCAGATTGGGGGTGCTCTAGGGCTCAGGGCACGATAGGATGGGGGCCTCTGGGTAAGGTGCCGCCGAGCGCAAGCGGGGGTGGGCAGGGTGCGGACCGGGCCTCCGCCCCCGATACCGCTCGAACCCATATAGCGCGGGTTCGCGCAGCGCGGCGGCGGCGAGGGCCCGGGTCCCAGGTGCGCCTCGAGCGGCCGGCGGGCGGGGGCGGGGCGGGGCGGGCGGGCAGCGCCGAGGCCCCGCGCACCCCGCGCCCCCGCCTCCCCGCCCCGGCCCGAGCGGCCGTCATCGCGGGCGGCGCTGCGCCCGGGTGCGGCTCACGGCGGCGGCGCGGCGGGAGGTGCGGGGTCCGCGCGGGCGGGACGTGGGGCGCCGTCGCGCCGCACCTCGCGCCCTGGGCCGCGGCTCTGCTCCGCCTGCTCCCGGGGACCCGATTGGCACAGCGTCGGCCCGGCCTCTCGGAGCTCGCGCGACTCCTGTGCCCGACGTCTCGGGCTACGCCGGCGCTCCCGGGCCGTCGCAGCGCCCTGGCTTTGTCCCTCCGGGCCCGTGGGCTCCGGTGGTGGCCGCTGGGCGTCTTTGGGCGCTTCGAACCGGGCGCCGTCGTTTTCCGCCCCTCGGCGCGGCCTCTGGCCGAGCGCCTCCACCTCTCCAGGTTTTCTCTCAGTGTCTCCGTCCCCCCTCTGTACCTCGTGTCCCGGGTGTCTCGGTCTACGTCTCGTCTCGCTCTCACCGTGTCTCTGCAGGTTTCCTCTTCGGGCCTCTGTCTCTCCAGATCTCCGATCCGTCTCTTTCGTTGTCCATGCGTGCAGCGATCGTCCATCCACCCACCCCACACCGATCCGTCGGTCCCTCCGGCCACTTCTCCGTCCACCCATCAGCCACCCACCCACCGATCTCTGCGCATCTCTCTGTGTCCCTGTCGCCGTTCGCTCTCCGCGGAGCAGCGTGGTCGGGGGCCCCGGCGGTCGTTCCTGCCCATCTCTTCGTCCCTCCCGACTCTGTCCCTACCTCCCTGTAGCTGTCAGCCCTCCCCACTCGGCCCAGGTTCCTTCATGCCTGTCTCCTTGGCGCCTTAACCGATCTTGTTTTCTCAGAATCGGGGTTTTGTTCTCAGGAGAACAAATCGGATCGAAGCGCCTGGGACCCGAGGGCTGGCAGTCGGGCTCGGTCGGAACCCGGGGAGGGTGGTGGGCGAAGGGCTGCGGGGCCAGGTCGCTGTCGTCGGCCGTGACCGCACCTCTCTCCACAGGCGGACGACGCGGGCATGGACTATTCGTACGACGAGGACCTGGACGAGCTATGCCCGGTGTGCGGGGACAAGGTGTCTGGCTACCACTACGGGCTGCTCACGTGCGAGAGCTGCAAGGTAAGTGGCGCGGGCAGGCGCAGGGCAGGAGCGCGGGCACGGTGGGCTGACCGTCCTCTTCTTTCCGCAGGGCTTCTTCAAGCGCACCGTGCAGAACAACAAGCACTACACGTGCACCGAGAGCCAGAGCTGCAAGATCGACAAGACGCAGCGCAAGCGCTGTCCCTTCTGCCGCTTCCAGAAGTGCCTGACGGTGGGGATGCGCCTGGAAGGTGCGCCGGCCACCGACCAAGGACCGGCCAGGGGAGGGAGCAGGGCCGGGAGAGGAGCTAGAAGACAGTGCGGCTGGCCTGCGCCAAGTTTCTGGGGCCAGGCGAGTGGCCCCCAGTGGTGGTGGGACTATTGGAGTCCGAGCTTTTCCGGGAGAGGGAGCGAGGCTAAGAACAGGCAGGTGAAGTATACAACACTGAATCCCCGAGAGCTGCTTTCCGCTGTCCAGAGAGGCCCCACCACAAGACAGAGCCCCGCACCCCAACACCCCCACCAGCCAGAGCCAAAGCTTGAATCCCCTTACCAGGTCCAAGTCCTAGTGCCGCCTGCACAGGTTTGGGGACAGGAGCAAGTTCCTTAACCTCTGAGAGCCTCGGATTCTCCTTCTAAAAAAGTGGTAGGGGCTTAGGAGAAGCGCCCTCCAGCGTACTCTGGGGTTTCTTCGAGGACTGAGGGAAAGCAAGAAAAACTGAAGGTACCCGGTCCTTGGTAAATAAATAGTGCACAGCTTAGATATTTTCATTGTCATTATGCTATTTTTTAATCCACATCATTGTCTAACCTGCCCTTCTGTCCACCTGAAAGGTCCCTCAGTGCATTCTAGAGTAGTAGGTGAGATTCCTCCCTGTGTTCTCAGCCAGACCCTGGGCAGGTTGGGAGTGGGGGACTGTCACTGCTAGGGATCCAGGCCACCTGGGCGGCAGCATCCTGCCTGCACTGTCATCTAGCGGGAGGGGGCTTCAGGAGAGCTTTCAGCTCGCTAAGGGTGGGTGGGAGCCTACATCTGCTGTGTGCACCCTGTCCACAGCTGTTAGCTAAAGTTTTTTTTGAGGGGGGGTTCGGCTAAAGTTTTTGAACAACAGAGAAGGGTCTCTGAGGGCCACGTACCTAGAGCAGGGGCTGTGGATGGGAGGATACCCTGATCTGTCCCCAGAGCTCACATCCCTATGTCTTGAGGGTGGCGGGAAGGTGTGTCACACCAGCGGAACCTTCGATTCTCTCCTGCTTTTGCTGCCTTTCTCCCAGCCATCTTGTCTCAGTAGGGGAGGGGGACACGATCTAGCTGCAGAGATGCCAGCAGAGGGATATCTGGTCAGTAAGGGAGGTCTGCTTCCCAAGCACAAAGCTACAAACAGCCCTGAGCTCTGCTTCATACTATGCCAGTACCATTTAGTAAAGGGTTCAAAGATGCAGGCGGGCAGCTGATAACCAGCTGAATACTGGGCACCCTCTTTGAACAAAGCTGACCAGGACTCTGTTCCTGCTACCATGCCCCTCCGGGGTCTCATCACCTGTCCTCAAAGCTGTGCCCCAAGAGATCTCAGCCAACCACCTAAAGGACAAACTCAGCAGCAGGGTGGGGCATGATTCACTCAGCAAGACATTGGGGCAAGGATAGTAAATTCTGCCTGGGTAAACCCAGGAACACTTCCTAAAGATGGTAACACTGAGGCACAAGAAAAAAAATGGGGAAAAAATGGGTTTGTGACAGCAAAAATGTCAGGGTAAAAGAGGAAGAGGTGCCAGGCAGAAGAGTTAAATGAGTATGGGGGGGGGAAGAACCTCAGGTCTCACGAAGGAGACCCTGGAGGGTAGAGCAGGGCCTTGAGTGCAGGCTATGAAGACAGACCTCGCTCAGGCAATGGGAGCAGGAGAGTGGCACAGATCTGTTTGGGAAGATCTGTGGCATGGCAGTGCGGAAGTTAGAGCCTGACCCTCTGCTCCTGCCCACAGCCGTGCGTGCTGACCGAATGCGGGGCGGCCGGAATAAATTTGGGCCCATGTACAAGCGGGACCGGGCACTGAAGCAGCAGAAGAAGGCACAGATTCGGGCCAACAGCTTCAAGCTGGAGACAGGGCCCCCGATGGGGGTGCCTCCTCCTCCTCCTCCCCCTCCGGACTACATGCTGCCCCCCAGCCTGCATGCACCTGAGCCTAAGGGCCTGGCATCTGGCCCACCTACGGGGCCACTGGGCGACTTTGGAGCCCCAGCACTGCCTATGGCCGTGCCTGGCACCCATGGGTCACTGGCTGGTTACCTCTACCCTGCCTTCCCTGGCCGGGCCATCAAGTCTGAGTACCCAGAGCCCTATGCCAGCCCCCCACAGCCTGGGCCACCCTATGGCTACCCAGAGCCCTTCTCCAGTGGCCCGAGCATGCCTGAGCTCATCCTGCAGCTGCTGCAGCTGGAGCCCGATGAGGACCAAGTGCGGGCCCGCATTGTGGGCTGCCTGCAGGAGCCGGCCAAGGGCCGCCCTGACCAGCCGGCACCCTTCAGCCTGCTGTGCAGGATGGCGGACCAGACGTTCATCTCCATCGTGGACTGGGCCCGCCGCTGCATGGTGTTCAAGGAACTGGAGGTGAGTCCTCCTTGGCGGCTCCACCCTCCGGCCCCCAGCGCTGCCTGCCTCTCTGCCAGAGCTGGCTTGGGGCCAGGTGTTGGGACACAGGACCCCACCAGCCCTTCTGGTGGGTCCCAGCCTCCCAGGTGCCCCCTTTGCCCCCCCACTCCTGTTCCTCCCCCTCGCTCTCTGGTTCTGGAGTCTGTGCCTCTCTGCCTCTGCTTCTTTGCTCACTGCCTCTGTCTGTCTCTGTGGCTGTCTCTTCCCCACTCCTTGGCTTGTTTCTGTGTCTGGTTACTTTGGTATTGGGATTGCATTGAGCTAGGTCTGCCACTGCCTTTATTTTGAGACATGGTCTCAGTAAGTCACTAAGTTGCCCAGGATTCTGGGTTTTCCTGTAGCTTCTGTTTCTCTCCTGGTCTAAGTCTCTGTGGGCATCTCCCATCCCCCATTTTTTAAAAACTATAAGCTCCCTGAAAGAACTACCTGGTTCTTGCCTTATCCATCAGAACCCCAGCCCAGTGTCATGAGGGGGTCAGCCTGTCCTGTCCTGTCCAGGAAGGCTGCCACTCCCTGCCAGCCTGAGATGTTAGAGGCCAGCCTTTTGGTCTGAGTTTGGGATGTGTATGGACCTCCTTCTTCCTGGCTAAGGTGAAAGATCGCACTGGCCTGCGCCATCTCTGGTGTAGGGTAGTTGCTTTGGTATATGCGTGTGTGCTTGTATGTATGTCTATGTGCTGGTACATATGCAGTAGGAGCTGGATGGCCAGATGAAGCAGCCTCCTCTACCTCAAAATCTTATTCTTCTGAGGTTAAGGTGTGTGTGGCTACAGTACGTAGGACAGCAGGAGGAAAACCTGAGGCCAGACATAGAAAAGAACTTTCCATCCATCTCCCCTGGAGGAGCATAGATTTTTTTGGAGGGTGTTTGGAACCAGGGATTGAACTCAGGCCCTTACACTTGCCGGGGAAGCGCTTATTCCACTGAGCCATCTCCCCAGCCCCAGGAGCATAGATTGAGTACCTGAGAGCTGCCCCTTCAGTGTCTTGGCTCCCTGTGAGGCCTCCCTAGCTAGCGCCTCTGACCGCATGGCCAAGGCTTGTGGACCTAACCTCGCGCAGTCACGTGTGAGCCCAGGCCCATGGGCATCACCTTTCCCAAGGAAGCTGTCCTGGCTGTTCCAGGCTGCTGTAAACACTCCAGCCATGGCAACCCTGAGCAGCATTGTAGGTACTGATGCCAGCCAGAGCTGTGCTTCCTCTGGGTATGTTGCTGGATCAGCCAGGGGTACTGCCCACCCTGTGTGGTAGGGAGGGTGAGCAAGGTGGGCTTCCAAGCCCTAGGGTACCATAGGAGCCCTGTGAGTGCTGAAGGATTCCAGAAGCCAGGCACTATTGGCAGTAGCTTCAACTCTAGTGTGGAGGGCCTGTTATGACTGAGGCCTGGGGACTCATACATGTCTACGCTGCAGACCCCCCTACATGCCCTGTCTGGGCCTATCTTGATGGGGTAGAAGGCAGGCATTGGACACTTCCCTGCCTTCTATCCTACTTGGGCTGAGGACCCTAAGGTCTGTGAATTGGTTGCCAGCTTCCCCTGCTGACTTCCCATGGAGCCGCTGTGCAAAGGGGAGGAACAACAGGCCATTTTCAGCCTCTGGACCCTGGATGCAGAGGCAGGGCACTTCCTCTGGCTGCCTTCCTGGTGTCTCAGGGTTTCACACAGGATGGGAAGGGCTTTTGTCCTAAGTTTTTTGATTGTTTTTTCCTGCTTCTGGCTTCTCTGTGGCCCAAACCTTCCTGCTTCCCCTTCCCCAAACCTCTCCTACATGGAGCCCAGACCCATGGGCTATGATCTCCACCTCAGTAAAGGAGCCTTGCAGATAAGCACCACCCGTCCTCACAGCGCCTCCTGTGGCCATTCTTTCCCACTGGCCCAGTGGGCCCTGGGTGAATTTTCTGCGGGCAGCACCCATGGGGAGAGTACAGAAAGGCAGCAAGGCTCTGCGTGGCACTGCTCTATACTTGGGCCCACAATCCAAGTCCCCTCCTCCAGCTGGGTCTCAGCAGACAGGAGAGAAGCTGTCTGGCTCATAGAGGGGAGCCCTCTATGAACCCATTTGGGTGAGCTGTGCCCAAAAAGCTGGCAGTAGCAACAGTGCAAATGGAAACCCAGAAATGGAAACCCCGGGAAGCAGACTAGAGTCAGTGAAGTCAGTGTGGAGCAGGAATGGGCCCTCAGCAGAGGGTGATGGGTGCCTGTGATACCTCGCTGCCCCTTCCTCTGCTCATGGCAGGGCAGGCTGGAGTCTTAGCGGGGCTGTTGGGGATCTGTCTGATCCCCCCACCTCCACAGTCAGAGCATGTTCTGTGACCAGAGCACAGGAGTCAATACCAAAGACCAGAGTCAGAGAGACCTGGTGTCGGGTTCCACCTCTGCTACTTAGAAGCCATGTGATACTGGGCAAGTGATTTTGTGCCTCTGGGAGGAGTTTAAGTAATGTCTACCCCTGGGGGTGCTGTGAGGGCTGCGTGAGCCAGAAACAGCGTGGGATGCCCAGGAAGTGCCCTCGGTAGTCTGAGGGTCCTGGTGGCACTATCTACTCTGCACTGTGCCCTCCAGTGCATACCTGCAGGCTGTGTCTAGGAGGGGAAGAGAGCAGGCAGAGGTTCATAGCACTTCCTCAGGCTGAACCCCTCAAGCCACATGCTAGAAACCAGCCTTGCCCTGCTACCCAGTAGGACAGGACCTGGGGCAATCAGCCTCTCTGGACCTTTTCGGAAAGGGCAGCCCAGGAGGAGGGAGCACAGGGTCACTGGAGAGGGGAGGTGCATCATGTCCCATCTTGACATCATTGACCCTCTGTGTCCCCTCAGAGGCCCCTAATTCCACAGCTCCATGGTTGCCTTTAAGCCACTGTAACTCTGTCAGCCCTGGGCTGACAAACGACAGTCCCACAGCACTCACCCAGGGACAGCCCGTCGCATGTCAGCCGTTGGAGAATTACAGCTGGCCTTCAGCTGCCAAATGGATGAGACCCCAGGGGCTCCGGATGGGGCTGGGCAGAGGTCAGCGTGGCACCCATAAATACCCTACCAGGCGCAGGCGGCAGAGTCCAGGCTCCAGGGAGATTTGTGGCTGTCCTGTGGAAGGGGTGGACCAGGTTGGTAGAGACCCGAGGGCACAGACTGAAAATGTCCTTGCTCCCAGGGTGGCAGGGGCCCTGAGGGCAGGGATGAAGAATCTTGAGAACAGGGAAAAACAACTGGGAGGAAAAGAGTACAGTGCTGTGTGCCCACCTGTCCATCCCAGAGCAGTTGGATTCTGGCAAGAAAGTTTGCCTGGGAAACAGCCGAGGCAGTGTACCCGGGAGGGCCGACCGCAGGTCCACTATGGGCACTGTTGGTGACTGGCACCAGGTATCCCTGTTTTCTGTTACCCAGAGAGGGAGGGATAAGCTCTCCCATCATGCAGAGCAGGACTTGAGGGCAAGGAACACACGGGGCTATCGGGGGGCTCACACAGGCACTGTGTCTAAGCATGGGCATTGCCCTGCAATTCTCTGCCACAGCTGCCCTGATGTCTGGGACAGTGTCGGCTCCTGGGGCTGGGCCAGCCAGGTCGCTTTGACCCCTCTGCTTCTCCTAAGCTCAGCCCATTTATCTTCTAATTCTCCCTTATCTCTCCTCTGCCACCCCTTCCTCCAATCTGGGCACATGGGTATCTACTCTCCGGGGCTCACCATGGGTGAGTGCCAGAGCCCAGCTCCACATAGCCTCCATTCTGGGTCACACAAGGTGAGCCAAAGTTTTCCTCACCAGCACTGAGCCCAGAGGAGGTGCCTGCCACCTGGGCCCCAGCATCCTCCAAAGTGGACATTGTGTTAAGTGAGCGGTAGGTGGGGGAAGCACAGTCTCCCAAGGGTAGCTGTGCCTCACCCACACCCAACTCCTTCCTAGCTGGGAGGCTCCTGCCTCAGCTGCATGGGCATGGGTGAGACCAGTTGAGTTACAGCCTGGCCCCTGGCTGGGTTTCTGTTTGGCAGTGGTGGGGTTCTGGGTCACGGAGAGATGGTGGTGAGGCAGGATGGATGGGAGCCCTTTCCCTCTGCTCTTGGCTGGTCTGGCCATGTAGGCTGAAGCAGGCATGCCCCAGCTGGGGGGCCAGCTGCTCACTTTTCTTTCCATTACCTCCTTGCTCATCCCAGACACAGGCCCCAGGACCTCCACCCTTTCCCCCTGGGGGGTAGGGGAGAGGGTCTGTCTTCTAGCAAAGAGAGCATCTTTGAGACCTGGGCCAGGTTCTCTGAGGCCAGGGCTGCCTCACTGCTGGTTCTCAGGGTTGAGGAGGGAGTAGGTGTCCTGCCAAGCTGTGTTTGCTCATCAGCCTTTTGGGGGGCTTCCTGAGTGGGTGACAGACCTGCAGGAAGTGGCGACCTCCTGGATGGTGGGACATTCCCTCACCTCTCTGTGTTCTACATCATGGTGGGGCTGCAGTGCAAGGACTGTTAGCCCATGCATTTGCCTCTGCACATGGGCCGGCTGAGACTGTAGGTGCTAACAGGGGCCAAGTCTGCCCTGCACCTTCCCATGAGGACTTGCAATGCCCAGGTTCTTCTGAACAACTGGAAAGGCTTAGTTTGTCCCTGGAGACTGTGGACTTACGGTGCCAGTGTCCCTGGCCCAGCTCTGCCCAGAGCAGCTGGCCCTCTCTGGGACGCTTACTCTTCATGTGAAAAGGGAAGGTTCTGGTAGAGTCCCTGGCTCTTTGTGGTTTTGGGTAGAATTTGCCACTGTCATGAGTGTCCACCCCTGTTGGGGGTGGTGACACACAGCTATAATCCCAGCTCTCAAGAGGCTGAGGCAGGAGGATTGCCCCAAGTTTTAGGCCAGCCTGGGCTGCATAGTGAGCTCAAGATCAGCTTTAAAAAAATGTCCATCCTGGCTGTGTTAGAATGCAGTGACCCCACAGGGCCCAACAACACTTGTACAGGGGCTGTCCCTACCCCTCATTGGGTGCCTTCTATAGCCTGGGCCTTCAGAATCTACCCCCTAGTCACTGTCATTTTCCTGCTCCAGTCATCTGGCTGCTACCCTCCACCACCCACTCCTGTTCTACCCGTGGCCCCAGGCCTTCTCCAGGCCTGAAATCTCAGCAGGACACCCGGCTCCCCACCACCCACCCACTTGTACCTCCAACTTAGGACTCCTTTTAGAGTGGTTGTGGCTGCCACAGTTGTAACCCAGAGCATGTGTGCACCACGCTAACAGGATAATGGCTTTTCCCAAGCGCTTCTTGGGTCATTAGCCACGCTAAGAGTGAGCACCGGGCCCACTTTCCAGACTAGAGTCCTGAGGTGCAGTGAGGTTGGGGATTTGTTTGAAGTCGCACACGTTGAGTGCCCCCTTATGTCACTGGCCTCCTGCTATACTGTATGAAGTAGGCAAAGGGGCAGACAGGGCCCAGAGGAGCAGTCACTTGCCTGGGCCACATGCTGGGTTGTCTCTGAGTGCTGGGGGAAGAGAGGGACTGCCTCCAGCTGGATCCCATGTGGCTCTTCCCTACAGGTGGCCGACCAGATGACCTTGCTACAGAACTGCTGGAGTGAGCTCCTGGTGTTTGACCACATCTACCGCCAGGTCCAGTACGGCAAGGAGGGCAGCATCCTTCTGGTCACCGGGCAGGAGGTGACCAATCCCGCTTCCAGAATTCTGGATTGGGTCCCAAGACTCCCCTTAGCTGGTTATGGGTGTCCTGAATTCTTTGAGCTCAGGAGATATCCACAGCCAAACCTCTGTGAGGCCAGCACTGGCCTGGGGGCCTCCTGCAGTGTATAGTGATCCGGGAGTCTCTTCAGGGCACCCTGAGTCTCCTAAGAACAGATCCACAAGAAAAATCAGAGTTGGTAGGATAATGAGAGGTGACACGCAGGTGGGCACAGCAGAGCCGAGGCTCTGAGATAGGGTTCAGAATAGCTGCTCAGGGGTGGGGTCTGGTAAAAGACAAGGCTGCAGGGCTGGCTGGGGTTAGCAGGAAGACCTCTCAGCCCAGAGTTCTCCGACATGCATGCATGAATGAGTGAATGTATGAACGAATGAGTACAGGAAGGAAGGAAGGAAACAAGGAAGGAAGGAAGGAAGGAAGGAAGGAAGGAAGGAAGGAAGGAAGGAGAGAAACAGGAAGCTCCAGAGCTCAGGGCCCCTTAGAGCAGGGCTTATGAAGGAACAAAGCCAGGGGAGGAGGCAGCAGGATGGGAGAAAGTGAGGGCAGCAGCGGCCCAGAATGGGGGAGCTGAGAAGACATTCACAAGGAGGGGCCACAGCTGGCTAAAGGATTTATAGGGGAAAGAGGGAAGAGAGGGAGGTAGTGGAGGCCAGGGTCTATATTGGTGGCTGGAGATGCTCTTTTCCCTGTCTTGATCCTCATTGTCACTTCTCAGCCTGGTAGCTCAGGCCACAGGGGACAGTCTAAGATGAGTGTCCACAATGGGTCATACAAATGGCCCTGTGGCCATACAGATGTCCTGTGCATGCACACACCACACACCTGTATTTTACTGCGCAGATCTCTGCACACACCAGCGTGCTGGCACACAAGCACAGGCCAGTGGCCATGTTTCCGAGTGACCATTCAAGGGTGGCCTGGTGGGCGGGCACAGATGTTGCTTGGGGCAGCAACAGCCCTGTAGATGCGTGTGAGTGTGTGTGTGTGAGTGGTGACCAGAGCTTGTACTTCAGCATAGAGGGCAGAGGTGCAGCCGGAAGTCCTCTGTCCCACTGGGCCTGGGACAGTCAGCTCCCTCAAGGTGCCCACCTCCCTGGTGTCACCTGTTGGCATCCATGGGGAGAACCTGGAAGGGCCTTTAGCAGGGGCTTCCCGGACCGGCTGCAGGGCTTGGGGCACCCAGGGTGCCGGGGCCCCTGTCGAAGCTTCTGCTATGTGTCTGTTTCGAGCCCCTCTCCTGGCACCAGGCCCCCTGACCCACCCCCTCTCACTGCCCAGGTGGAGCTGAGTGTGGTGGCTGCCCAGGCTGGCTCGCTGCTGCACAGCCTGGTGCTGCGGGCGCAGGAGCTGGTGCTGCAGCTGCACGCGTTGCAGCTGGACCGCCAGGAGTTCGTCTGCCTCAAGTTCCTGATCCTCCTCAGCCTTGGTGAGTAGGCTCCGCACCAGGGTGGGCAGGGCCCCTGCTGCAGTGGGCGGGTTGGAGGGCTGCTGCCTACTGGGGCTCAGGCCCTTGGTGTGCTGACTCCCAGGGCCTGGGCACCATTTAAGACTTGCCCTGCATGGGGCATGGGGTGCATGGCAAGGAACCTGGCTGAGAATTCGCCTCAGACCATCATGCCACCCACATACCTTACTTTCTCCTCCCTGGCTTGCACCTGCAGGCCCTGCCTTCCCTCATCCCTGGTCCACAGGGACCCACCTTCTGCTTCAGGGCTCTTTGAGACTGTGACCCCTTTGCCTATTCATTCATCCATTCATCCATTCATTCATCCTACAAGAAGTTGTGAGGATCTGTACCATGCAAGGCCCAGGGGGGGAAGACACAGAAAAAAAGGCTCCATCTCCCTGTCTCTCAGAGCTCTTGTGCCAGGGATGTTTAGGGTTGGTGAAAGACCTGGTCAGGAAGAGGGTGATGAGAGGCAATGAGGAAAAGAAGGCAGGGCCAGGAGAGAGTGAGCCCAGCCCACCTGCTGGGGCCTCCCTGTGCCCTCCACCCTCACCCTAGCCTGAACCCTTCAAGTCTCCTGGCTCCCTGTGGGCTCAGCATCCAGCCAACCATCATCAGTGCTGCCCCCATGACCAGTGGTGCTGTTAGGACTGTTCCTTGCATCCAGGTCCAGGGACCCCAGCATCCCTGAGGTTAGGGCTGGTATAGATGGGTGTGGCTCAGGAAACTAGAGTAAAGATCAAGGGCTTTGCTTGGAAAGCTTCCTAGAAGAAGGCTATTTGAGCAGGGTCCTACAGGATAAGTAGATGAAATCTTATAGCAGAAGAATAATATGGCATAGAAGTTTGGAGCAGAGAACAGTGTTTTTCAGCTGGGGAGGGGCAGGAGTGAGATGTTATCTGTGTGGCCAGTCTGGCAAGGGGCTGCCTACCAGGGAGTGTGTTGAGATGCAGAGAAGGGGCTCAAGCAGAATGTGGGTATCCAGTGCAGCGAGGCTGGGGTGCCCACATGGCTCTTTGGCTGGGGACAGAAGGTGGGTCTCCTGATGGGCAGGATGAACTGCCTCTTGACACCCGTCAGGCCCTGAAGACCCGGGTGGCAGAGCATGACCACTGTGGGAAGAGCCAGAGTTTGTGTTCTGCTTAGGAAGAGCTTCAGGGCTCCACCAGCCTAGGGCCCAGGGAGGCTGCCCCTTGTCTGTGCCCCTCTGAACCCCACCTGGGCCAGAGCTACAGGCCATGTGGCTCAGGCCCTGGGGGCTGGTGTGTGTCTGTGTGCAGTGTGTGAAGGTTGAGCTTTTGTGGATCACGTTCAGAACTGATGTGCAGCTGGGAGTGACAGGAGACAGGGAAAGTGTGGGATTTAGAGGGGGAGCATGGAATTGGAGTATGGAATCTAGGAGCCTTGGGCAATAGGGTGTTTTTGATGATTTTTTCTGTTATGGGGATAGAACCAAAGTCTTTGCACTAAGCTGTATTTAGTTCTGAGATAGGATTTTTCTTTTCTTTTTTTTTTTTTGGCAGAATCAGGGATTGAACTCAGGTCCTTGCGCTTACCAGGCAAGCACTTATTCTACTGAACCATCTCCTTGGCCCTGAGATAGGGTCTTTCTTTCTTTCTTTCTTTCTTTGTTTCTTTCTTTCTTTTTTCCCTCTTTCTTAAAATGTGTTTTTAGTATAGGGTCTACAGGATCTATAGGATCTCACTACATAGATAGGACTCATAGTGATTCTCCTGTTTTCAGCCTCCCAAGAGCTGAGATTACAGGGTGTGCCCATGCCCAGTGAGATAGGATCTTTCTAAGTTGCTGAATTGCCCAGGCTGCACTAGAATTTTCTGTCTTCCTGCCTCAGCCTCCCACAGTGCTGGGGTTACAGGCATGTACCTCCCTGCTTGGCTTGGGTCATAGTTCTTTACCTGACTCTATCAGAAGCCCCTTAGAGGGTCTAGGGAGGGGTTATGGGAGAGGGCTCCATCCCATCTTAGATACTCCCAGCCCCTTTTCCACCAACTCCTGGCACTTGGGAGTGATAGGCCCAGCTTGGTGCTGAGGGCCCACGTGTGCACATCTGAGCACCCAGGGCAGGGTGAGCAGCAGCAAGGGTGGGGACAGGGATGGCCTCCTGGGTTCTAACTGCTTTCTTTGCCTTTGTGCCCTTAGGCAAGTCCCCCCAGTTCCCTGCCTCAACTTTCCCATCTGTAAAATGGCCACCATAGTGGCCCTTATCTCAATGCAAAGGAGGTAATGAAAGAACTGGCCACCTGGCCTGCATCCCCCAGAGTGCACCAGTACGGTTGGCATGATCATCTATATTAAGCTAATGAACAAATGACACATCGGTGCCTGAGCCAGCCAGCCTGTGGGCATGGGTTCCATCTTTGTCGCTTGCTGTATCAGGTCCAGCTGGGTGAGCAGTCCAGAGATCTGGTGAGCCAGGGCTGTCAGGGGGCCTGGACCTACTTGAGCAGTGAGAGTGGAAGCTCTGGAGCAGAAGCCTGTGGAGGCAGCTTTCAGGTTGGGCAGGAACCTGAGCAGGCCAGGAGGATCAGCATGGGGCCAGCTCTACATTGGCTATCCAGCAGGGCTTCTCAGTTGAGGTGCATCTGAGCTGGGTGTTGTAGCATGAGTAGAAGTGGGTTCTGGTAAAACAAAGCCAGCAGCAGCATTAAAGCCAGCAGTTCAGCATTCTGCTCAAACCCAAAAGGCACAGCTTGCACAACATGCTGGGGAATTCTGAAAACTCAGGGTGGCAGGAGGGGCAGAAGTGGACATGCTGAGCTGTGCCAGGCCTTGAACACCAGGCCAAGTTCCTTGAACCTTTGCTGGGGATGGACCAGTAGCTGGAGCAACAGGATCTGATTTGCATTTTATCAGAGCCCTCCCTGGGTAAAGGATAGCAGAGGGTGATGGGAGCCCCAGCAAGAAGCTGCAGCCCAGGTGGAGTAACTAGGACCATCTGAGTCTAGAATAGAGTGCTCCTCTCATGATTTCCCACTTCCCCAGGCCATCAGAGCCAGGCTTCAGGGGAACTGGGGCCCAGAGACAGATGGCCACGTGCCTGGGGCCTCGAGCTGGTGGTCCAGGTGTCACTTTGGGTGGGCAGAACCTCCCAGGGTTGGGCAGCTGAACGTGCGTGCTGCCTTCGCCCCCAGAGCCTCCACCCTGTATGCTGCTGCTGCTTGGCTCCTCCTCCTCCTCCTCCTCCTCTTCCTCCTCCTCCTCTTCCTCCTCCTCTTCGGCCTCTGTAGAAGGGTGCCATTTGGCGTTTAAATAGCCGTCTCGGGCAGGCTCAGAGGCAGGTAAGGAGGTTTAATTAAAATTAGTGCCTCTCTCCTGGCAATCGCGGTGTTTATGAAGATGGGCCCGGCGGGCATTGTTCCGCCGAGGACTTAATCGAAGCTTAATGGATTGACCTAACATTCGATTTCCTGATTTCCATTGAGGCGCCTCGGCAGCATTCCCTTAAGCGTTTGCAATTTACCCACTGCTCCCCGCCAACAAAAGGCGGCCTCAATAGCAGGGCACTCGAGGAGCCATTGTACGCGGGCGCCTGCCTGAGTCACCGCTATTGGGACAACATTCTTTATGCCTCGCTGGAATGAAAGGATTATTCAAATATTCAATTAAACCGTGAAAAGGGGGCTTTTCTGAGATCCTGGAGGCCCAGGGCTCCGCAGCGCTAGCCGGCAGCTCCCTGAGGTGGGGGCGCCATCACTGGGCCCCGCCCGCCACTCACCGCCCATCTCTGGGACCTGGGGCACTGAGTAGGCTGGGGACACAGGCCACTCCACGGTGTGCTCTACACCTCTGGCTGCCCAGAGCTGGACACATGAGACAGCGGCTCTTGGCCACTCTGTGGGGGCACAGATTCGCTTGTCCCCATTTTGCAGATGATGGGAGACTGAGGCAGCAGAAAGTGACATGCACAGGACCTGGTGGTGTAGTGGGGACTGGAGGCCCCTAACATTAAGAGGGTGTCTCCAGGTCTTCATAAGCGCCCCCCCTGTGTCTCAGGAAAGAAGGGCTGACTCCTGATGTCTGGGACATCCCTGTCCCTCAGAATCTGCACAGCACGTTCCTGATCACGCAGGCTCTCAAGGTGAGGGGTGGCATTGAGTCTGAAGCCCAGCGCAGCCCAGGCATGGGTCAAATGGCTGCGAAGCAGGTCTTCTCCCTAGGTGTGGCCAGGTCAGCACCTGTGCCCAGCTCTGTTTATCCCCTGTGACGGCTTAGCTCTGGGGCCTGGGAGACCCATGTCCACCAGGCTGGAACCCCAGGAGAGTTCAGGCTGCCCTGGCACTTGGAGCCTCTGTTGCGTC
Source organism: Ctenomys sociabilis (assembly GCA_004027165.1). Taxonomy (NCBI): domain Eukaryota; kingdom Metazoa; phylum Chordata; class Mammalia; order Rodentia; family Ctenomyidae; genus Ctenomys; species Ctenomys sociabilis. The sequence goes on from PVKA01019905.1 coordinate 31,914, forward strand.
CCTGCCCTCCTGGCTTCTGCGGCATTAACTAAGGGCTGCAGGATGTCTAATGTGTGGCCAGGAAAGTGGATCATGACTCTGGAATGGACACCGCCAGGACTGTACCTATATCTTCCACCCTGGGGCTAGCTTCAGTCTGCAGGGACCCAGGAGCAGAGGTCTGCAGGGGGTCTGTCCTTGAAACCTGTCCTTTCCTTGCACCCCCTGTGCCCCACCCTCTGTCCCTTACACACTGTTGCTGAGAACAGTAAATCCTGGTAAAGCCGAGGCCCTGGCCCTCCCCAGACCCCGCCCTCCCCCGTGCTACTGTAGCTTCAAGCCAGTCCTCACCACCTCCGCTCTTCCTCTTGGCCCCTTTGCCGCTGTGTGGCCTTGAGCTGGTCACTGTCCTTCTCTGGTCTTCCATAGTGAATTGTCGGGAGATGGTGTTAGGACACTTGCCTAGCCCCATGGATTGTGGGAAATAAGGACAGATGGGACAGCACTGCAATGTGGAGGGGGTGGGACTGCTGTTTCTAGGAGTACAGCCCTTTGCATGTGCCTGGAGATGTCCAGCCAAGAGAGGAAGCTGCCATGTACAGCTGAGTGGGCGTTTCAATGCACAAGTGCTCCAAGGCAGGGGAAGGGCTAGGGGCTAAATCTAGCTGTATCTCTACAGACAGGGGGCAATTCTTTCTCATTGGTATGAAGATGCCTTGTGGGCTCATGGTGACCCTGGAGCTCCAGAAGGAAAACGACCCTGGCTCCCTTACCCAAGGGAGGGCGAGGAGGCCGGCCATATGACCCGGGCCAGCTCAGGTTTCCCTAAATCCAAGTTTGGACAACACAAGCAATCGTGGGCTCACTGAGGGCGGCTAGGGATCAGGGTTGCCAGGCCGCCAAGCTTGCGTGGCGCAGTGGGTGTTAGGAGGGATTAGGGGGCAGGGGCTCCCTGCAGCAGCAGGCTCAGGCTGCAATGAGAGGGAGAGGGCTAGATGACCACTTTCTGAGGAGCCACATCTCTGGGAGGCCGAGCTGGGACTTCCCTGCCCCCCACCCCCCCACACACACACCGGGGCTGATTCTGTGGATTCCTGCTGGGCAGGGCACAGGTTGGAAATGCAGTGTAGGAGTTGGGACACCTGCAAGGTGTGCCTCCAGGATTTGGGTGACAGGAAATTGGTGCCCGCTCCCCACCTCCACCTCCTTGTCCTGGAGGAGGAGGCCTGTTGGGGTCGGAGTGGGCTGGGTGTCAGCAGGGTCATCGCGCCTCGGAGATGACACCCATTGCTGGTGGTTTGACCCAAAGATACTTGGGTCTGTTTTTGTTTCTTGTTTTGTTTTTTGAGACAGGGTCTTGCTATGTAGTTCAGACTGGCCTGGAACTCATTTCGTAGCTCACGCTGGCCTCCAGTTGAGCTTCCCAGGTGCTTGGGTTATAGGAGGGCTCACTTTTGGGTCCTGAGTGGGCTCGAGAAGGCTGACCTCCTCCTGCCCCTCCATCAGCAGCCACATTACTTCCTGGGTGTGCATAGCCAACACCTGTGTCCCTCCCACTGAGACGATCTGCCTCACGGGTCAGCCTTTTAGATTTAAATTTTATTTTTCACGGTTCTGGGCATGGAATTCAGGGTTTCCCGCACAGCCTCAGCCTCGGAAATGAATTTGGACCCTGCGCATGCGCAGCACCGTCCCTTGGTCCCGGCGCCACCTGGCCCAGCAGCTTCCCCCCAGGAGCCACCTCCACCAGCAGCGCAGGTCACACTTTCAGTACCTGGAGCCCTGCTGTGGTAAACACTTGTCCCTAGCGGCCTGATGAGAGAGCTCCTTGGGGCACTGAGCTCTCACTGGGTCACCGGGGAACCCAGAGTGCTGTGGCCGCCTCTGCTGGAGTCCTGAGCTCTCCTGGCGCTGGCGATGGGGTGACAGTGCGGACAGGCAGGGTGGTGATGGTAATGACAAAGTGGCTTTGGCAGTGACAGCCAGTGGTGCGGGCCTTGACCTCAGCCGTGCAAAGAGAGAAGCAGTGTGATCACCCATCCTGCCCAACGTGTCACACCCTGTCCTCCTGAGTGTTCCTCTGAGCGGGCACCTGGTGTCCACAAGACAGCTTTGCAGGGACTGTTGTCACCCCATTCCACAGATGAGAAACCAACTGAGTGGCTCAAAGCACATGCCCTGAGGTGCACCTGCGAGGTTGGCACGGGTCCCTGGTGATGGCCAGTGTCTGGTGTCCGTCAGGGCAGTGACGTGTGGTGCTGGTGGCAGTAACCGTGGTTTGGCTGTTGACAGTGGCAGCAAGATAGATGTGTGCTTGCCTGACAGTGATGGTGGCTGTCTCAGCTGAGGTGGCATCTTAGTGGTGGCAGGATGGCGGAGAGGGCCCTGTTATGGCGATGTCCTCAGCGTTGGTAGTTTCACAGAGGAGAAACCCTGGCAATGCCAGGGTCCATGTGGGCTCAGCCTGTTAGGGAAGGGGATAGGGTGGGGGACCAGAGGATGACAAAGCACCTCCCTCTGCAGATGTGAAGTTCCTGAACAACCACAGCCTGGTGAAGGACGCCCAGGAGAAGGCGAACGCGGCCCTGCTGGACTACACGCTGTGCCACTACCCGCACTGTGGGGACAAGTTCCAGCAGCTGCTGCTGTGCCTGGTGGAGGTGCGGGCCCTGAGCATGCAGGCCAAGGAATACCTGTACCACAAGCACCTAGGCAACGAGATGCCATGCAACAACCTGCTCATTGAGATGCTGCAGGCCAAGCAGACCTGAGCTGCTGGAAGGGAGGCCCCAGCCTGAGCTAGGAGCTGTGCATGGGATGGGCAGGGCCTGGCTTAGGGGGTGGCCCTCACCTGCCACCCAGAGTGCCCCAAGGAGGCGGCTGCCAACCATCCCGTCCTTCCCTCCTCCCAGCTTCCATCCTGGAGGCAGAAGCACAGGGCAGGGCAGGAGAGGAGGTGTGGGACTCCCTGGGAGGCCTTGATATCCTCCCTCCCCCCCTCCCTTCCCCTGGTCCTGGGATCATGAGTGGGCATCAGTGGGGGAAGGAGAGGGGTCTGCAGAGCCTCGAGGAGGGAAGAGAAGGCCTGTGTTTTCTACACTAAAGAAAAGTGGGTTTACAAAGTTGGGCAAGGACCTTTGGCCCTGCAGGAAAGCTAGACACTGGTGAGGACCAGATGACCTCCTGTGGCCCTCAGTGCATCTCACTTCTGCAGGGGAGGCTCTGGTCCAGGAGTTTGCTGCCCTCAGCCTTCTCTCCTTGCCCTCTGCCTGCCCCCCAGGAAGGGCTTTGGTACAGTCCATATCCCACTCAGCCTGCACTGGCCACGAGCTGGAGCTAATCTGCAAGGGTGTAGTCAAGAGTATATTGCCTTTTTGTTTCCCAGTCTCCTACACACTTTTCAAAAGGTGTGTGTGCTGGAGGGCAGGAATGGGTTGGAGGACAGAGCCCAGGTCCTGGGGATCAGCACCAAGTTCAGGCCCAGACTTCTCCAGACACTGGTCCCTGTACTTGAGGGTCGGGTGGGGCTGGGGGCTGGATCATTTTTCTGAGTACCCTGCTGCAATCCAGAGAAGACCAGTACTTGTCCTCCACATTAGGAGGTGAATGACAGTGGCCCATGGGCTCAAAGTCCTAAGGGTGGGAAATGGCTAAACCTGAGAGGGGGAACAGGCTCCCAGGTCCGGGCCAGCACTGAGCCCTCCCTCCCCGCCCTGCCCCAGAGGTCCCGGCTGCAGCCCTTGAAGCTCCCTCAGCTCTCTGGCCTCCTCTGCTGTCCACCCTGCTTTGTGTCCCTGTTGCAGCTTGTGCTGAGCCTGCCAGGCTGGACAAGGTTGGGCATCCCTGCTTGCCGTGACCGTTTCAGCCCCCACTTCGGCCCCTTGAAATGCATGCCCCTGCCAACACCAGAGACCCACAGCCCTGAAACAAGAAGTGCCCTTACAAATTCTGCCAGCCCCCAAAGCCCTCGAATAAATTTTACAATTAGTTTCCAGCTCCTTTTGCTGAGTCTCTAGGGCCAGAGCAGAAACCCCTCAGTGGATTTGGGGCTGGGCTAGGGCAGTGCTTGATTGTGATGGTGGTGACAAAGCAGACAACCTTTGGCTCCAAACTCTGGGGAGAAGCCAGGCATGGTGGCACCTGCCTGGAATCCCAGCTCTTGGGAGGCTGAGGTAGGAGGATCACTGTGAGTTGGAGACCAGCAAGACCCCCTCTCAAGAGACCCTGACTCAGAAGGACAACAAACAAACTCTGGGGAGACAGGATGGGTTGTAGGTGGCAAGGTGAGGGGGCAACAGGCACTGCAGAGGTTGGGCCCCCTGGGGTAGAAATGAACAGTTGCTTAGTGGGTACCCACTGCATTTCCTCCCACATCTCACTGTCCCTACAGTGTCCCTGGAGCCGTGGATTCTGATGGGTGGGAGAGGCTATTGCCAAGCGATCTTCACCAGCACCCAGGGAGCCAGACCCCTAGCTGTGTCTTCTCTCAGCCCTCATTTGCCACCCTGGCTGACTCCCCTCCTCCAGGCGCTCAAGGTGGCAGCAGTGGATGCAGTGACATTGAGGATCTTTGCTTTGTCCCAGGCATCCAGGTGGATACCTCACTGTCTTGTCCCACCTGTTCCTCAAAACCACTTCTGGAGATGGCGGCCCCGGGTGACAGATGAGGACACCGAGGCGCAGGGGGATGAGTGGACCGTCAGAGCCACAACTAGGGAGAGATTCAGCCACCCACTGCACACACCTCCATTGTCCTGACCCACCACCTTGACCAACTGGGGCCACTCCTGTCCTCTCAGGACTCTCCTGCCACGAGCACAGGCATCTGCCTCAGGTGGGGCAGCAATGACTACAGTGGAGGGAAAGCAGTGCCCGTCTCCTTAGCAATAGCATAGCCAAAGTGGAACCCTGGTTCCTGCCCTAGAACACTGTCCAATCTTGTAAAAGGGGACTCATGCTCAGATTATAACCCAGTGCAGGTTTTCATGGAACTGAGCCAGATAAAATGAGGTAGAAGTCATTTCCATTCCTGGGGGACAAGAGAAAGGACAGGAAGGTTTTATAGCTAAAGCACCATCCAAATTGGTAGGCAGGGGTTTGGGGAGATGGCTCAGTGGAATAAACATTTCCCTGGCAAGCGCAAGGGCCTGAGTTCAATGCCCGGTTCTGAAAAAAAAAAATTGGTAGGCAGGTACTTAAGCCACTGAGCTATCTCCCTGGCCTGCACCATTCAAATTGGGTTTTGAAGGATGCCTAGGAGGTATGGAACAGAGAGTAGGATCTCTGGCACAACATAGGAGCCCTGGGGGTGGGGAGGGCAGTAGTCAGCACAGGAAAATGCAGGCTTTGATTCTTCTTCCTCAGACCCTCAGGCTCCATGCATTCTAGGCCCCCACAACAGCAAGCACCATGGTGCTGGGACAGTGAGCAGCTTGGCCTGCCCTCCCCTGTCACCAGGCAGGGGCTCCACTGCTGTCTGGCACCTCCAAGGCCTCAGCACAGTATTCAGGCTGAGGCACCCTGCCATATCCCTGGTGATTTCCCTGGGTGCCCAGGTCTAGATGCCAGAGCTGGGCTTGTGTGCTACCTCAGTCTCCTGAACAGGTTTTGTCCCAGATGCTGCTGAGGAGGCCCCAGGATCTCAGTGCTTCCCACATAGCCCCCTCTGCCTCCCTTCATGGCCTCCAGCCTGAGCCCTTCACCCTGCCCAACTTCCTGCCCTGGGCCCTCCTTGCCAGCCACCAGCACGAAGCCCATGCAGAACTCTAAGAAATCCCAAGCCTCTGCTCACTGTGCCCAAGAGGGGACCAAAGCTCAGAGAAGAATTTTGGTGTTTGGTGCTGGCTGGGCCCCACCCCTCTGCTGCTCCTGCACCCTGTGCTGCATGGCCTGGGGACCCCACATCTGAGTCTAGGCACTGCCCTTTCCTCTACAGGAGGGCAAGGGTAGTCTTGCGCTAAGACTCCTAGCCCTAAGGCTTGTGAACACTGATCCCAAGGGCCCACCATGGACCATGTCAGCCAGGCTGTCTCCTCTGTCCTGTGCAGCCTGGTGTCTCTGTCCCCCTCCCAGGCCAGGAGCACTCCAGACGGGGACAGTGGAGCCTGGACAACACTGTTTATTATCAGGCACAGCAGGGCATGGGGACAAACCCCGGCAGGATGGGACAGTGGGGGAAGCCGAGTCACAGGGCTGGGCACACCCCAGGTGAGGTGTGTTGAGCTGGTCCCGGCTGCTGTCTCGGCTTCTCTTGGGATGGCCAGCTGCACCTCACATCCAGGTTGCAGTTCTGGGATCAGGTCCCTAGGCCACCTGAGCTAAAAACCTGGGGAGTGGGGGCAGGCCTTTGAATCTCTGCAGGGAGCTGCAAAGTCAGCTGGGACAGAGGTGACCTAGGCTCGGGTCACCCTGGCCAGCACCCCTCAGGGCCTCTCTGAGCCTCCATTTCTCCACTGAAGACAGTGGGCACACCTGCAGGGCTGCCTGGGCTTTCAGGGGGAGTGTGGTGGCACTGGGAGGATCCACGACAGGTGGTCCCTGCTTCCCTCGCCTCTGCCCAGGCCCCTCATGGGTCTCAGGGTGGGTGGGGGGCTGCAAGCTGCGTGTGGAAGCCGGGCCAGGGCTGGGGGTCGGGAGGGTGGGGCCGAGGGGGAATCGTTCGGTTGCTAGAGCGGCCCTAGCAACACACCCTTTCAGCAGAGACAAAGGCGCTGTCACTTGAGCGCAAAGGCGCCGAGAAGCTCTTGTTCCCACAGACGTCGCGCCCGCGGGTGCTGTGGGGGTGGGGTGGGGGTCCCTCTCAGATCCCTGGCCCGCGCGCCCCCGACCGGCCTGCAGGGGGCGGCCAGCCCATCTTGCAGAAAGGGAAGCTGAGACCGGGTGGCGCGGATTGGGTCAGCCTTTGCCTGCACTCACACCCATGCGACTGGAACCGGGCCTCAGCTTCCTGTCTGAGCAGCGGGCCTGGCCCCTGCTCTGGGCCCACGCTCCCCAGATCACGGCAGTAGACTCCATGTGGCTGGCCCTTCCAGCTCCTTAGCCTGGCCTCTAGGTTCCAGCTGGAAACACCAGCTTGAGACTGGGCAGTGTGGGTCTGGGGTTGTGAGTACTCAAAGAGGTGTGGTGGCGCACATCTGTCCCTGTTCTCTGGGAGGCTGAACGAGAAGGCTCACGAATTCAAGCCCAGCCTGAACTACTCTGCAACTTAAGGAGACCCTGTCTCTAAATAAAGCATAAAAAATGGACTGAGGCTGCAGCTCCGTGTAAGCCCAGGGCTCAGTCCCTGAGGGTGTGGTGCTGGCAGGCAGCAGGTCACTGTGTCCCCCCACCTTATTCCTCTCCCTCAGCAGGGCCTCCCCGTGACTTTCAGGTCCAGATGGGACCCTTAGGTTGAGGGAGGTCAGTGTGCATGCTTTTCAGATAACTGTCATTGGGCCCAAGGGGAAGGGTACAGTACCTGAGGCCTTGAATGCCGTCAGCTCCACAGCCTGAGGACAGAGGGCACAGCGTGGGCCCCACACCAGCTCCCCTGCCCCAGGGCCCTTGGAGGTGGCGCCTCCCTCCGCCCAGTGGCCTTGGCATTCAGTTTTGCCTGCAGCTCACACAGCTGCTCCTGACAGTGGAGGCCCGGGTTCCTAGGAGCCTGTACCACCCATGCCCCAGCTCACCGGCCTCTTGGGGTCTGTGATGGAGGAGAAAGTGTTGGAGGTCCTGGAGCTGAGGGTCCCTGGCAGGGGAAGAAGAGGGCGCTATGAACCAGCCGAAGTCCTCTCTGCTTCCCATCCTGCTGGGACCTCCCATTTAAATGCCCTCTGAGATCAGCGACAGGAGGCTCCGGGCTTGCAGGAAGGGCTGAAAGCCAGACGGCCTTTGGGTCTTTCACCCCAAGCACTCTCCAAGACCCCCTGCTGGAGACTAGGGAGCTCACCCACAGCCCCATTCCTGACTGAGCACCACAGTGTTTGTTTCTTCCGGGTGGTAGTAAGTTTGGGCACAAGCTCTTCTTTTAAGGCAAGGCCTGGATGTGCAGTTTAGAGTGGCCTTGAACTCACTACATAGTCTAGACTGGCCTCAAATGTGCAGAGATCCTCTTGCCTCAGCCCCCTGCTTGTTGGTATTATAGGCATGCACCACCAAGCCTGACTCTACAAATCATTTGTAAGTTATTCCTTAAGATTGTAGAGTTTTCTAGGCCTGTTTCCTTGTCTTTCAAACAAGTTGATAGGATGTGTTACTGTCCTCCTGGTTCTACCTTACACCAGGGCAAATCGAGGGTGCTAAGGCCAGACCTCTGAGAGCCACATGTCTTCGCGGGGAACCCCAGGCTTCAGGGCCGCCCTGGGTGCACGCCTGGAAGGCACAGGTGCGGGCGTCAGGTCCCCCTCGGACCACTGCAAGCGCTTCCTTCTTCACTGTCATCCTCTGCAGCGCACTCCGCACCTGCGAGACGGCCCCGAGGTCAGGCGGGAGACTCTCCTGACCCTGGGCCCAGGCTCCGCGCGCCCGTGACCTGGACTCACCTCCCCATTGTAGGCAGCATAGACCAGGAAGATATACGGCCCCTGGAGACAGAACCGGCTTCACTGCCCGACCCGCGCCTTGCCTTACCCGGAGTCGCACCGCCCTCCAGTGGTCACTGGACACAGCAGAGACACGGCCGAGCCCTGCCGCCAGGGGGTGTCTCCAATCTCCTTCCCTTGAGCCCCGCCCACTCCGCCCATTCCTTCAGGTTGGCCACCCTGCAAGGCGGAGTGGGCACCCTCCGATGGCCCGAGGCCTTGTCATCTGGAAAGAGGGACAGGCCGACTCCCCCTTTAAGGATGGGAGGTGCTGCATGGACGGGCTCAGCGCTGAGGCCTTTGGAGCTTACTGGGCCTCATGGCAGCTGCACAGAAGGTGGGGTGCTCCTTCTCCCCATGTGGTGGACAGGGGCCTGTGGCCTGGGGCAAGGGACACGGAAATGAGTCTCACGCTGCAGGGCTGCTTGGTGGGTAGGATTTGGAGCCTAGGACACAGACGGCAGCAGCTCACGCCGTGAGGCCAGGCCCCCAAGGGCTGGAAGTTTCCAGAACCAATGAAGATGGATGCTACCTTTTCCCTGGGGCCCCTAAGACAGCCCCTGGTAGCTTACAAATCCCTGGGCCAGCCTAGGTCCTTCCTGCAGCCTGGCACTGTCATCCCCCATCCTTGCATCTTCCCAATTGCCACCGACTACACCAGCACCTGCCTAGCACCTTCCGTGGCTCCCAAACTGCCTGTGACAATGCCCAGCCTTGTGACAGCTCAGAGGATCTCACACTGTCTGGTGGCTTACACCAGGGCAAATCGAGGGTGCTAAGGCCATCCCACATATCTCTCCTCCTCTTT
>PVKA01019906.1:9505-41318 GCA_004027165.1 Ctenomys sociabilis
TTTTTTTTTTTTTTTTTTTTTTTTTTTTTTTTTTTTTTTTTTTTTTTTTTTTTTTTTTTGTCTTTTTGAGACAGGGTCTCACTGTGCAGTTCAGGCTGGCCTTAAGCTCACTTTGTAGCTCAGGCTGGTCTCGAACTAACAACAATCCTCCTGCCTCAGCCTCCCAAGTGCTGGGATTACAGGCATGCGCCACCACGCCTGGCTTTCTCCTAGTATCTTTGTTTGCATTTCCTGCCATCTTTTTTTTTTTCCTCCCATCTTTTACATCCAATCACCAAACATTCTCTTAATTTACTGTGTACTTCCCTGTTTAAAATCCTTTAATGGGTCCTTATTTTACAGGGGAAGTATATAAATTCTTGAATGTTAAAAAAGCTGGCCTTTATTAATCTATCCTTACCTATTAAGACCTATTCTTAAATCTTGCCCTTCGTTATATTTTTGTCATCCTACATTTTGCTATTGCAGCTATAAGAAAGTACTTTTATTTCCTGCTCATGTGTTCATGCTCTTTGTAGGTGCTTAGCTTAGTCCCGTGATCATGTGCTTCTCTTTTTTTTTTTTTATGGCGGAACCAGGAATCGAACTCAGGCCCTTGTGCTTGCCAGGGTAACGCTTATTCCACTGAGCCATCTCCCCTGGCCCTATGTGCTTCTCTTTACCTAATGCCTTGAAGATTTAGTGGAAGTTGCCTAGGAATTGCTATGTAGTTCAGGCTGGCCTTGAACTCCTTCTGCAGCTCAGGTTGGCTTCAAACACATAGTGATCCTCCTGCCTCAGCCTCCTGAGTGCTAGAATTACAGGTGTGTGTCACCAGGCCCATCTCAAAGGCCTTTCTTCCTTTCCTTTTTTTTTTGGTCCCCCAAAAAGGCCTTTCTTCACAGCTGATTTAAAAGCCTTTTCTGTGGTCTGCCTACTTTCTCTCTATATATATTACTACATAATGTCTTTTTTTTTCTACTCTTTTTTTTTTTTGCCTTTTTGAGACAGGGTCTCACTATGCAGTTCAGGCTGGCCTTAAGCTCACTTTGTAGCTCAGGCTGGTCTCAAACTCACAACAATCCTCCTGCCTCAGACTCTGAGTGCTGGGATTACAGGCCTGCACCACCACACCCGGCTTTCTACTCTTTTTTTAATAAACTGTACTCTTTGGGAGCAGAAGCCATATATTGGCTTTTTGCTTTTTTCTATTTTTTTGGTGCAGGGTCTCACTGTGCAGTCCACATTCATAGTGATCTTCCTGCTTTTTGCCTCCCATGTGCTGGGATTACTGGCGTGCGCCACCACGCCCGGATTGCATCGCTGGCTCAGCGCACCCAAAGGTGGGGCCGGCGCGGCTTGGGGAACCAAGGATTGAACACTGGTCCCTGCGCTTACCTTAGCAAGCGCTTAGTCTGCTGAGCTATACCGCTGGCCCTCATATATTGGTTTTTAAAAATTTTTTGCAACCCTGACTCAGCATGGCACTTAGAATATTATAATATGTTTAGTAAATGCTTATTAGATTAGTGCATGGATTTATTTGAATTAGTGGTTGGGTTTTTAAATTTTGCTTATAGTTATGGTAAAACCTTAATTTTCTTTTTTGCAGAAGGAGAAAAAAGAAAAATAGTTGTTTAATTATTAGGAAAAAGCCATTATTGATATTGTAATTCTCACTGGGCTCCAATGAAAAATAACTATTTAAAATTTTCAGAGAATCTGAATAACTAGGAGAAGATTTTATAATTACTTCTTGGAAGTTTTTGAAACTCATTTTACTCTTGGGATCAAGGGGACAGTACTGTATTTAGCACAAATCTGGAGACTGTCAGAGAAAGGAAGTGAGTGAATGGGTGGTAGATGCAGAATGAGGTCACAAGGTTTCTAGGTATCTAGTTTACTTCATGCTTCTCTTGGCAGTATTGAAACAGCCTCATTTCTTTTTAGGGCACATATAAATGAAGAATAACCTGCAGGTTAGGTGGGAAGGGCAGACCTGCCTCTGTCTGGATTCAGATTCCAAGGAGCTGACCCAGAACCTTATCCTTAGGGAATTTAGAGTCATTGTCATTTGAGATGATGTTCATCACTCTGAGCTCCTTTCAGTCCCACCTTTGTTCTAACAGATTGTCTGGAGTGCAGAAGAAAATATTTGTGGTAAATTTGTGCATTTTGAAGGCTTTGTACCTCCGTGGGCTGATGTATCAGTGTCCTTCTGTGGCTACATAATAATTTAGCAAGTTGTTTTCTGCAGTTAAGTCACAAAGTGTTCGCTTATGAGCTAATGTTTTTCTTTAAAATTATGAATATTTATAAGATGGGTGTGGTAGCACACAGCTCTAATCCCAGCTACTTTGGAGGTTGGAATGGGAGGATCACAAGTTCCAGGCTAGCCTGGCAACTTAGTGAGACCCTTCTCAAAATGACAAAGGACTGTTTCAGTTGCCAGAGCCCTTGTTTAGCAAGTGTGAGGCCCTGGTCAGTGAGGGCCAACCTTTTGGAACTTTCGTTTCTAACAATGAGCAGGCTATGGAGTGCATGACATACATCTGCCACCACTGCTAGGTCCTTATTCCTAGTATCCACTCTCCCAAAAAAGCTTCATGAGAGGAATATAAAGTCTTGACACTGATTATGTTTTATCTTCAGTTTATTGTAAAGGAAGGAATTAACACCACGTGCAGACCTGAAATATCTTAAGTACCTTGCTTATGTAAATAGGCTTTTTTAAAAAAAATTGTGTATGTCTGAGTTTTTTCAGTCCCACCTTTCTTTTGTCACTTACATGCACATCTTTTATCATGAAGTAGCATTTGGCCTTTGGAATATTAACACCAGTTTCTCCATTTGTTCAACTTCTTTTTTTAGAGGTAGCTTTCTAGTTATCAGGGATAAAGTAGTAGACAAGGCAGAGATGATTCCATTTTAGTGGGATAGATGAACCATAAATAAAGTTCAGTAAAAATTACAAAGCAGGTCACTGAAGAGTAGTAAGTGCTACAGGGAAAAGTCAAGGAAATGAAAAGATACAAAAAAGGCCCCCAATTAGTAAGCGACTGCAGAAAGTGTAATTGAGAAATTGATATTTGGGTAAAAGCCAAAACAAAACAAAGGGAGAAAGTTTTGTAGATGAGGGAGGGATAGCTGGGCAGTGATACAAAGGCCCTGTAAGAGAGCATACCAGTTGTGTTTAAGGATGAGTAATGTCATTGTGGCTGGAGCAGGGAGATAATTAAAAAATTTTGGCTGTTCTGAATGACATAAAATGTCTTTGGAATTTGTTTTGGCAGTGGAGTGATCATTTCTAGCTCCTTTGTTGAGAGTTAACTTTAATTTTTAGTTCAGAATTGGCTTATATAAAAAATGAATACCTTTTAGAACTGTATTTCAGTCATTTAGCAAAATATGTTTGGTTTTGAGCACTTCATTTGAAAGATGATGAGGAGGATTTGGTAAACCCAGCTAGCCAAATAGCTCAGTGGATTAAAGCGCCTGCAAGCAGGCACAGGGGCCAGTTTGATCCCCAGGCCTGCCATGCTGCCTCCCCCCACCGGGGTGGGGGGATCTGAGACAGCAATTAAGACTGGCCATAGTGGCATCTGCCTATAATCCCAGCATTTGGGAGGCTGTAAATAGGAGAATCAGTAAGTGATCTAGCAGTAAGACCCTGAACACCTTCCTTAAAATACAGAAAAAAAAAAGGAATCTGTAAACCATTTCATAAAAAGAAACTGTTTAAGGATCTGGAAACTTAACCTTAGAAAGCATTTTCTCAAGATTTAACTATTGAAAAAGGAAACTACAGAAGAGGAGAGTGTGATGGCTAAAAAGCACTATAATGTTATGTTGAATTGTATGACATTGCTGGGATTAGTTTATTAGGTAAAAATGGTTGAATATTGGAAGTTTTATGTGATTCATATTAATACTGTCTTGGGCTCAAGGGATCCTCCTACCTTGTTTATCAAGTAGCCAGGACTATGGGTGTACTCAGCCAAGGCTCTTTTTGGAAAAAAAGAAAAGGTAAAGGGTTGTTTTTTTATTTGTTTGTTTGTTTGCTTTCTTTTGCTTTTTCCTTGAAACAAGAAGAGAGCAGTGGCAAAGTTTACTTGAAAAAGTGAAAGTGAAGAGTGAAGGAGAGATTGGCTCTGCAGAGTGAGTTTAGGCTGAGTAAAAGAAGAGAAAGGAAAATAAAAGGACTCCCCTGAGAAAGCAGGGTGGGCTATCCCAAGGAAACTGGCTTACAGCTAAGGCTCTTTGAAAAGGCTATACGTGAATACAATGTTTTGTTTATCTATTGTCTCAGTTACTCTTCTCTCCCTTGCTGGGACAAATACCTGCCACCCAAAAGGAAGGAAGGAAAGGTTTATTTAGCCTAAGTTACTGGAGGTTTCAGTCCATACTCAGCTGGCTCCAAGGCAGACTGGCACATGGCAGAGGGCAGCAGTTCATGGCATTGGAAGGCAGCAAAACTCCAAGAGCAAAAGGGAGGAGTAACAGCAACAGTGGCTATGGAGAGCAAGTCTGTCTCCCTTGAGTCAGATATCTGCCCCAAGCAGGTGTAGTATTTACTACAGCAGTGCTCAGACCTATAATACCAGCCTTGGATCATGAATTAATCCCAAACTGTAGAACTCATGTGCTTCAATGATTGCATGACGCTTTGGGAGGACAAATATACACAAACAAAAACACTATTCATCTTAACTCTTGTTTTTAGGCAACTATATAGGGTTTTTTTTGTTTTTTTTTTTTTTGGTACAGGGGATCAAACTCTGGACCTTGTGCTTGCCTGGCGGGTACCTGATGCTGAACTATATAAAAAACCTGGTGTTTTATTTATTTATTTATTTACTTTTTTCTTTCTGAGATAGGATCTCACTGTGAAGCTCATGCTGGCCTTGAGCTCACTTTGTAGCCCAGACTGGCTTCGAATTTGTAATGATCCTCCTGCTTCAGCCTCGCAAGTACTGGGATTACAGGAGTGTACTACCATGACTAGCAGACAACTATATAGTTTTTTCCTTCAACTTTATTATACTTCTGAAAAAATTGTTCACTTCTCTTAGTTTATGGTTTGGTTCATGGGAAATACTGTTTTATTGCAGTCCTACCTGAGAAGCTGTACTTAGCCTGTACCCCCAAAAATGTGGGAAGATGCATTTTCTACCCAATGTTTCTTGTTCCTTCCATCTCCTGCCTGACCTCTGGGTGTCTTCCCAGAGCCAGGTTTTTTTTTTTTTTTTTTTTTTTTTTTTTTTGCAGAGGTCAAGGCTTACTTGTGTCATCAGGCCCCTCCATGAGTGAGGCAAACCATGCTGAGGTGGGGTCATTAGAACTCCCACTGCATGGGTCATGCGTGGTTCCAGGAACAGGCACTAAAGGCTCGGCATAGCCTGTACTTGGGACTGTTCTAGGTATTCTCTATACTCAGAACTTGCTGCCAAATGCCACGTGTGCCACCAATACTGCTCGTTCTACTGGTACCACCTGTGGCTGACACAGGGCATGCTGGAAGTTGGTTAAAGAGGATGATGAGGACCTCACTGAGGAGAATTACATCATCCTGGGGCTGGGGTGCTGGAGGTGAGGGAGAGCTCACTCTGAACCCTTCCCGCCACATGTGACACTTTTAAGGATACTGGCTGCTGTGCAGGACCTCAAGTCTTAGGGACTGAGGTGACAAGGACTTTAGGGTTAAGCGTGGGTGGAGCAGTCCTCTCTTTCCTGACACTAGCCATCAGAGTGACAGTGCTGCCCTTGTGCTCAGTAACCCAGTGGCTCCCTGCTGTTCCAAGTATAAAGCTGAACAGTGATGCTGAAGATGGAAAAAAAAGGCGCTCTGTGATCAGACTTCTGTTGGCCTCTAGGTTTCACCTTTTTGTGTTATCTGTATTCCTTCCTGTTTGTTATTCTCCCTCCCCCACGGTGTAGTTTGTGCTCACATTGTTCCCCTGCCTGGGCTGCCTTCCTCTTCTCTGGATTGTCCTCTACCTGTAATGAAAACCTGGCCCACAGGGCCCGTAACCTGCTTACCTGCTGGCATTTCAGATGTGCCAACATGACAGCTGGGAGAGCATTCCAACTTATTTTGATTTTTTTCATATCAGGAACGTGATCAATCTGATTATATACATTGTGTATCTGGCTATACTACATTGTTGTTAGAATGAAACAATATTTTGTGTTTATAAAGATTATAGTGGCCCTATTATTTCCCATAAAATGGACACTGCACTTTTATCAAGATTGTTCATTTATTTAGAGAGAGTATTGTGGTTTGGCACCTATGAAATTTTATATAAATAATGTCATCAGATTAGGGCTTTCTCATTGTAATTATGTAATTTTAAAAATTTATTACAAAATATTTAAGAGATAGAAAAAATGTAAACATCCAGTTTGTAAGGCATTACTAATATAGTTGAAAGATCTGCTGGCACCATTTCCTGGTCTTATTTCTTTTTTCTGTTTTTGTTTTTAAGACAAGGCTGGCCCTGAACTCACTAGGTAGCCTAGGCAGGCTTTAAACTTGTGATCCTCCTGCTGGAATTACAGGTGTATGCCACCACAGCCAGCCTCTTAGTTCTTTTCTTTAGAGGAAACTACTATTCTAAAATATGTGATTATGCATTTCTTCATACTTCTACTACATATGTGTGTCTAAGATGTATATATATTCAAAAAGTATACAATATATGCATATTAAAAACAGCATTATAGTTAGTCCTGACTTTTGAACACTAGAATTTGTATCTTTCATGGATACCAGCAGACCTCACATTACAAACATTCAGAGAGGTGAACAAATCATGGGAGTTTTTCAGGTGTCTCCCTTTCATTATCACAGTTGTAGTGTGTAGTAGGACATTGGTCAGAGCCCAGGATATCTGGAGGCAAGAGGAAAAACAGTGGTGATGGAGATTGGTGGGAAGAACAAAGCAGTATATGCTGTATATTTATATGGAAGGTGTATAAGATCACCTTGTCAGATTTAGGAATGAGCCAGACATGTTGGTGGATGCCTGTAATCTCAACACGTGGGAGGCTGAGGCAAGAGGATCCCAGTGAGTTCAGGGACAACCTGGGCTGCATGAGTAAATTCAAGGCCAGGTTGAAGTACACAGTGAGCCCCAGCCTTAAAAAACAAAACAAGCAAAAGATTTAGGAGTGAATCCAACTTATTTACTTCCCCTAGAATGGAACTCATTTGTAATTTGGGGACTTAGTGTACTTTTTTCATCAAACACAAGATTTACCTATGATATATGAGTTTTTATCCTGTGAATTTGTTAATTTATTCATGTATCTTGTGATTGATGGACATTTGTTACTAGTTTTTTCCTTGTAATTATTTTCAAACTTCGATGCAAAAATCATACATTTTTAAAAAATTTTATCTTGTGTTGGTTTTTGAACTATGATTGAATCATAGGAACAAGAAATTGGGTTAGGCCCCATGGTATAGTATCTGAGGTGAAATTTTATGAGTTACTTTTGAGCTTTCAAATGTAATTTTTCTGGGACTGAAAATATATTTTAACTTGTAAGATAACTTATACCACCCTGAACTATTTATAGTTATGAATCATTTTATTGCTTGGTTTGAAAAGAACAGGTATTCTCTTTTGTTCTCTCAAGCTATTCTCTAAATTTGACCCTCTTATCTTTTTCCTGTGTTCTCCTTTTCCTTCCTCCTTTACCCTGCACTTTACCCTGACACTTTCTCTTTTGCCTTCTCACCTTCCCTCATGCCACCCTGACATTTTTATCAGTTTTTTTTTTAAGTTCCTTTTTTTTTTTTTTTTTTTAAACCAAGCCTTAACTTTTTGGTTGTTTCTATAGGCATTCCTTTATAATACTATTTTTAAAACTTAATTTTTGTACTTATTTTTTATATAGTCTGCCTCTTCTACATGACTACTTTTAGAAATTTCCTCATATTGTTTAAGAATTTCTGCATGTGTAGAGAAAATGTTTCTATCTTATCTCCAAGCCTTAGAAAAGATCCTGACACTTACTGTGTTTCTGTAAAATGTAGTGAATAAACTATACTTCCTCGAATTGTCTTGTCCAAACAAGTTCTATATTTTATATTCAGGACTGCTTTGGCTATGCAGTCATGCCTTACTTTTTCCTAAATGTTATAAAAATTCACTTACAATAACTTACATATTTGTGAGCTATCTTTTCTCAGTATACAAAGATGTTAAATTGTTATTTTCTTTTATTTTGAAATTGTTATTTTCTTTGCTGGTTTGTGTGACTGTCACCAGCAAATTATTCTTTATTATTTGGAAATAACTTGCAATAGTAGAACCCTTTCCTTTGAGAGAATATTGTTATCATATTTATTCAATAACTTTATTTTTCATATACAACAATCTGCATTTGTTCATGTATAGCAAGTTATATTTATTTATTTATTTGTTTATTTTATCGATACTTGATGTTTTCTTTAGGGTTGGCATTATCTTTTACTTTTTTTTTTTTTTAATTGGAAAATGCCTGTGGAGATTAGGTGTCATCCCCAAGGATGGATTTCTGTGATAAAGCCACAGACCACGACTGTGAGGTCCTCTTTTCTTTTTTTGTACAGAACCAGGGATTGAACTCAGGCCCCTGAGCTTGCCAGCAAAGTGCTTATTCCACTGAGCCATCTCCCCAGCTCTGCAAGTTATATTTATTCCTGCACAAAAATCTACTTTTAATCAAATATAGTCACGTCATCTTTTTCTGGAACATTATTATAACTCTCCAAATTCTGAATTTCAGCCTGAATTTTTTGACTCCATTTCCTGTAGAATCATTGGCCCCAATCTCTCTTGTCCAGCAATAGAGCTCTCCTTAAGTGAGCACTTCTTGTCCATGTAGCCAGTTGGTGGTACATTAGCAACACAGTTGTCAATGATTTTACCTTATGAATTCTTCACCCAAGGCACACTCTCATCTGTTTACATAGGTGTTCAACCCCTCATTGAAAGGCTTCACAAGGTTTCTATTAAGTCAAGTGTTAATTGATGTAATGGAAAGACTTATGAGACAGTAGTGACAACAGAAGAGATAGCTCAGGGGCATAATCACCTGCCTGGTCCTGAGTTTGATTCCCAGTACCAAAAAGAAAGAATGATGAGCCAGGTGTGGTGGCACACACCTGTAATCCCAGCAACTCAAGAAGCTGGGGCAGGAGGATCACCAGCACTTTGAGGTCAGCCTAGGCTACATAGTGAGTTCAAGGCCAAGCAGTACTACATAGCAAGACCCTGTCTCAAAAACAAAACAAACAAAATGATAGTCCACACAAAAGTGATAAAAAATTGCAGACACCAAAATTCAGAAAACATTTACTTCTTAAGTGTGTTAGATATGTCTGTTGCAACATGTTTTGAATTGTGAAGATTCACGTTAGACTGTCTGTTCCTTATCAAGTGCACACATTATTGTGTCTGTGCTGCGGTTGGTCACTTGGCAGTCTCAAGTTCATCTGTTCAAACAGGTGTTAACCCCTCATCGAAAGACACTTGCCTGGGTATTTGTAAATACTTAATTATAATTTATATTGTCATTGATTATAAGTATTAATATTAGTAAAATTACTTATGCCTAATTATATATTAATATTTTATACTTTCATACATTTGTGTGTTGCAGCAGATGTACTAAATGTGTCTCTCTGGCTGATGATCTTAACTGGAGCTTATTTTGAGGGTAGGGCTTATATTAGAGCACATAAAAAGTGATTCTAGGGCTTATTTTGTGGGTGGGGCTTATTTTTTGGGTAGGACTTATTTTCAGAGAAATGTAAAATCTTTAAAAAATAATCCATTTGTATCACTATTCTAATGTCCCTTTTGTTTTCTTTCTTTCTTATTTATTAATACATTGTATATTGTTATCTTCTTAGCAGTTATCCACAATACAAGCAGACAGGATATCCTGTCCAAACACTATTAGTACAAATCTTCTCATTGAGTTAAGTGAAAGTAGCTGTATATCTTTCCTACTATTCTGTATATACAAATACAAAATGGTCCTTCCTTTGTAGCCTCTTTTTTTTGTTTAGTCCTGTCATTCCATTGGCATCTAAATACTATAGGTACATGAATTCAGCAAAGCAATCCAACACAGTCCAGCAGTCTACAATAGTAGTGGGTTATCCACAGAAGTTGTTGACTTGAGCCTTTCACAGCTCAGTATATTAATATGACTTTCTTCCCTAACTGTAAAATCTTAGCAGTGAACAGGATCTTACAAGTTCAGTTAATATGACTTAATTGGAAGAAGCCTTTCTCTGGCATCCATGACAGATGGACATTCAGGTTCTGAGTGAATATTTTTTAGTGATGCCAGTCACCCTCTTTATCTGCTACTTTCCCATTTATGGATTCAACCAACTGTGCGTCAAAAATAATAGAAAAAATTACATTTGAACAAAATAAGTGCTGAGTTTTTGTTATTATTCCCTAAACAGTATAGCATAACAGCTGCATACATGACATGTACATTGTGTTAAGTATTATAAGTAAACTAGAGGTGATTTAAAGTATATAGGAAGGTGTGTGTAGTAGGTTCCATGCAAATACCATACCATTTCATATGAGGGGCTTGACTGTGGATTTTGGTATCTGTGGGAGATCCTGAGGGACAGACAGCTCTAATCTCAGTTCTTAAAGCACAGCATTAAATTATTGAATATCTCTACTTATTAGGAATTTCCTTTTATTTTAGTGAAAACTGTCTTTGTAATTTCCACAAACTAATGATTCTGCCTTTGACAATCACATAGAATGTAGCAGCTCTTGAAATTTGTGCAGGCTAAAATCACATCCCTTCTTAGGATTCTTTTTTAGGCTAAAAATAGCTATATGACATACAATAGTCTTGATTTCCATCATTGTCTTTTATTTTTTTGTCTTTCCCAGAATCTATTCTCCTTAAAGTAAACTGCCTAGAACTGAATGTGATTTAGGATTCAGAGTCAGTACTGTAAACAGAGAGATTGTTAGTTTCTACCATACTCTGGAATGAGAGTAAAATCTAAGAAGTCAGAAGTTATCCTTGTCTTTCTCAATATTGTAGCTACCACTCTCCATAATGCCTAGAACATTGTAATGTTCTCAAAACGTACAGTAATGAGTCAAGTGGGTCCTCTGGTCACTATAATTTTAGAAATGTAGGAAAAGATAGCTGTTTTAGAGTTTTATTTCTATGGGGGCATGTTAGTCAAGACCTTAAGATCTTTTTCTTGTGAATTGCCAAATTTGGTAACCTCCAAGAATAAGGTTTGGTGATGTAAGCAAAAGCCAGATAACATGAGTAGTTGAAGTGAGAAGTAGAGACTTGCACAAACATGATAGCAGTAGAGATGAAAGTGGAGTGGTTCTAAATATATATTAGAGAACTAATAGATTTGATCGGGAAGGGAAACAGAGAAAGCTAAGACACGAATAATATTTAGGTTTATAGTTTGAAGTACTGGATGGTAGGTTTGAGTCATTTACTGAAACAGGAAAAACAGAAGGGTTTAATTTTGGAAATATTTTGAGGTATCTGTGAGACAGCCATCTCTGGTGTCTGTTTTGGTTTCATTGCTGAGTGTCTTATTTTTTTGTAATTTTGAGACAGGATCTCACTGAGTTGCTAAATTGCCCAAGATGAGCTTAAACTTGTGATCTTCTCACCTTATCATCCCTGAATGCTGGGACTGCAGGTGTCACCACCACCCGGACCTGAAGGTGTTTAACTAAACCATATCAGAGTGGGCTAATGGAGTTTTATCATACAAATATCTTTAGGATCAAACTTGAAAATGCCTGAGTTAATGAGAAGCATTCTAATAGAAATAAGCTAGAGAAACTAAGGGCAGCTGTAAGTTTTAAACCTTCATTGCCAGGCGTTTCATGTCCTCTGTCCAGTATTAGTTTCACCTTCTCTAGGGATTCCCTTTATTAATAGTCACTGATAACCTGAATTTACCCATGCATTGGAGTTTTTATCATTATTTACTTTTCTATTTAACAATCTTCAGTAGCTCTGTACTGCCTAACACTACTTAGCATAGTGTTCAGGTTCTTTTTGAAGTTCTTGCCTGCCTCTTCCTGTCTCCCCATTCCATCTTCATGTATGCTGTGTGGAAAGAGAATTGTGTACATGAGTGCAGGTCTGAATCTGGTGGGAATAGAGGCATCTTGAATAGATTGAATAGGTTATCTGTAGTTTCTCAGCATAGGGGTTTCTTAACAAAGTATCTTTGGGACAGGAGCATCTGAAATGCTGTGTTTCATACAGACTGATACTAGCTGAGAGTTTACAGTGGAATCACCACTCTAGTAATTTCATCATCTGCCAACCCAAAACTTTATACATGGTTAGCACCAGTAGGCATTGATAGATACTCTCTGAGCTACTTTGAAAAGTATTACTAATAATGAAATCATTAAACTTCATTTTTAAATGTTGGTGCTAAGAGAAATTTTCTGAATGCTGCCAATGTTTTCACCAAGTTTTCCACTCAGGAAGCATTAATGTAATAAAGATTGTATTGATGTTAGAAAAAGATTTAAAAAAAAATAAAAGATTTAACTTAGGCTTTCCAATCTGCTCATTATGGGGTTTAAAAAAAGTCTCATTTGCTTAAAGTTAACAGATGCCCACTATTACAACAAGTGTGTCTTTGATACCACATGGGATATAATTCTTAGGATTTGGAGGATTATGATTGAGATGGCATGGGATGAGATGGCATTACTTTTGTCTGTAATGCTGTTTTTTTGTTTTTTAATTAGAAGAACTCTTTTTTTTTTTTTTTTTTTTTTGTCTTTTTTTGAGACAGGGTCTCACTGTGCAGTTCAGGCTGGCCTTGAGCTCACTTTGTAGCTCAGGCTGGTCTGGAACTCACAATAATCCTCCTGCCTCAGCCTCCCAGAGTGCTGGGATTACAGGCCTGCGCCACCATGCCCGGCAGAAGAACTCTCTTGACATTAAGTTAAACATATATTTTCTTTTGAGTTGAGTTCTGTATCCAGAATGAAAACAGTACCATTTATACAGAAGCATTTATCTATTTTTACTGCTTGACTTTTTTGTGTATTTTTCTGATTAACCATCCTAACATTTACAAGGTGAAGAGCTTCATTGGATATATAACTAACTTATAAGAACAAGCTTGTTTGAACTTTTAATAAATGCTCTATAATTTTTTCATTTTGCTATTTTATTTATTTATTCATTTGATATAGGGTCTCACTACACAATTCAGACTCTTAGTGATCTTCCTGTCTCAGCCTCCCAGAGCTGGGATTTATAGGCATGTGCCACCATGCCTAGTTCCAGGGCCAACTCTTCATGTGGTACTGGAGATCAAACTTGGGTCTTTGAGCTTGCCAGGCAGGCATGTAGACTGCTAAGCTATTGCCCCAGTCCCCTTTTGCTATATTATTATTATTATTATTTTTAATGTATTTGGTTGTTACAAGGTCTTACTGTGCAGCTTGGACTCATAGTGATCCTCCAGTTTTCAGCCTCCCCGCGCTGGGATTATAGCTGGGGGTAAGGCTGGCATAGCATGAGGCTCCGGGGATTGAACCTTGGTCCCTGCACTTTCCTAAGCTTGCCTAAGCAAGTGCTTTAGTCTGCTGAACTATCTTGCTGATATTATTATTATTAATATTATTATTATATATTTTTTTGGTTTTGTGTTACTAGGGATCGAACCCAGGACCTTGTGCTTGCCAAGCAAGTGCTTATGCTGCTGAGCTATATCCCCAGTTCTTTTTGCTATTTTATTTTATTTTTTAAAATCTATTTATTTATTTTTTAAAGCACATGCTTTTTTTTAAAATTTAATTTAATTTATTTATTACAGTGTCTCGCTACACATCACGGACTCTTTTCTTGCCGGGGGGCGGGGTCAGCTCAGCCCGCCCTGGGGGAGGGGCTGGCATGGCATGTGGTCCTGGGGATCAAACCACGGTGCCTGAGAGCTTGCCTAAGCTTGCCAAAGCAGGCGCTTTAGACTGCTGAGCTATCTGGCCAGCCCTCTTTTTGCTATTTTAAAAATTGGTTTAGATCAGCCTTAGAGCTAACTGAAGATTATTGATTTTGTCTGTTTTATCAGTTTCATTTTAAGTTTCACTATCCCCATTCATCTCTGTCTCCCACAGTTCCTCATTTTTTTTCCCTTTCTGCCTTCTCACTTTTACTAATAACATTCCTACTCATGTGTGCATGGATGAAGAACACACATGCTAACTGTCCTTCCATATTTATTTATTTATTACTTAGACTGAGTTGTACTGACTGCTGATTACTGAATTGTTTGAATTCCTTATTGTTTTATATTATTTAATATGTGAAATTCAGGGCCAGCCTGATAGCTCACTGGACTAAAGCTTCTGCTTAGGCTGGAGTTTGGCTGGTGTGCCATACTGGCCCTGCCCTCAGGGTGCACTGAGACTATTGAGACGGCATGGTGGCCCATACTTGTAATCCCAGCATTTGGGAGGCTGAAAACAGGAAGATCACTATGAGTCCGATCTATGTAGTGAGGTCCTGTAGACCCTGTCCTAAAAATACAGGACAAAAAAGAAAAAAAGAAATTGCCTGAAGTTGTTTTAGAGCTTTGTAGTAGATCTGTTTGTATCTATTTTTATTTTTACTTTTGAGACAAGCTCAATTTTTAAATGTATTTTTGGGAGAACTTGGTGTAAAGTTCATTGTATAGGGAAATTTTAATATGGAAATGGTTTCTGTTCCTTCTTAGGGGAATGATGAAGCATATCTAAAATTTGTGGAAATAATGCTGCATTGTTAGCATTTCTTGCTTATTTTTGTAAGAGAAATGTGAAGTAAAATGGTGCTCTCAAATAAGATCACTATTCCTAGAATAATTAGAGGTTTGTTGTCTGGATTTTCTTTTTGTGTGAAGTTTAATCCTGTTTAGTTTCTGAGATCAGATGAGATGGGTATGTTCAGGGTGGTATGGCTCTACTCACCAAATTACTTTTTTTTTTTTTTTTAATAATTTTATTGAGAAATGAATAGCAATGAAACAGTTTCAAAACTGATTAGTAGGAACCAAATTACTTTATGAGTTTAAATTTTAACTTTTTAGTTCAGCTGATTCCAATGTTTAATTGAGATAATGTGGATAATACCCCTGCATGGGCTGGGCACAGAGACAGTGCCTGATACATATTAGCTTTCTTCCCTACTCAATTGAAATTCTTTTTATTTTTTTTATTTTGGCAGAACCAGGGATTGAACTCAGGCCCTTGCGTTTGCCAGGCAAGTGCATATTCTACTGAGCCATCTCCCTGGCCCCTAAAGTGTTCTTTCAGGCTATTGTTAATCAAGTTCTCTATTGTGCTATTTTTTCTTTTTTGGTGGTGCCAAGGATTGAACTCACGACCTTGTGCTTGCCAGATAAGCACTTGTTACACTGAGGTATCTCTCTGGCCCCTGAAATTAATTCTTTCAAAAAGCTTTTATTAATGGTTATTTTATGCAAGTACTTTCCTAGGCATTGGATATATGGCAATTAAAAAAAAAGACAACTGAAGTCTCTGATCTCATGGAACTCTTAGGTGGTGAAAGGGACAAGAAAAGGGGGCTACAGACCATGTTAAATACATTAATATGATAGTTGCAGATAATAAATGCAGTAGTGCTACATGGTTATTATCCAAGGGAATGAGGACCACTACTTTAAATAGAGTATGTGGGGAGGCCTCTTAAAGCTGAGAGAGTAATGATGAGAATGGGAAGCTTTCTAATAGCCAGGAGAAAAACATCATATAAAGAAAGAATAGCAAATGTGAAGGACCTGAAGAGAAAATCAACTAAGTATGGCTCACTAATTTAGATTATCAATACCCAAAGAAAGTTACCTAGTCCAAATGGAGAAGTTGCAGTGGCAGCATAAATGCTACATTTTGAGTGGTAGACAGGCAGCACTTTTAGGCATAACAATGAATCAAAGTGTAGAGTCATTGATGGCTTGTAGAACTATTGATAGAGTCATTGCTTGGGGTTTTAGAATTCTCTTTAGTAAACGAAATGTGACATACTCTGGCTTGGCACTAGAATTCTGAGATCAAAAGGCCAGAAACCAACAAGTTTGAAATACATGAGGTCTGCCACTTGACTTTGCTTCCCATACATGCTGATTGATGAAAAGTAAATTTACTTTTTAAAATTTTCTTTATTATGTTTTTCTGCTTTTCCCTGTTCTAATAGTTTCATTTCCTAGTCTCAAAAATGCTGAGCTTTCCAAATCATGTTTATCAGAAGAAAAAATAGTTTCGAAGAACTTAGAAATGAGACCCCTCCAATGAGGAGTGGAGGACTTGGTGTTTTATAAAACCTTTTTTTTTTTTTTTTTTTTGTATTTTAGGGAAGGGTCTATAGGGTGTTAAGGGTCTCACTACTAGATCAGACTCAGACTCATAGTGATCTACCTGTTTACAGCCTCCCAAGAGCTGGGATTATAGGCGTATACCACCAAGCCCAGTCTCAATCTCCTCTCAGAGCCCCTGGGGATGGGGTTGGCCCCAGGATCAAACCCTTTCCCCTGTGCTTGCTTGCAGGCACTTTAATCCGCTGAGCTATTTGGCCAGCCCTTAAAAACTAAAAACTTATAAGTCTTTTGTGCTTAACTGTGTAATTGCCATTGTCAATTTTGATAACAAATGGTCAAAATTCTATACATGTTCTTTTAAAAATTTTTAGCACATATTTGCCACATATAGTGCTCACATTCATCATACAGAATTTGTACCTGTACATACAATTCTTTTTTTCCTCATTTCCCTCCACCCTTCTTCCTCTTCCTTGTTTACAGAATTGTTTCCATGTTTTTCTTTCATTTATTTTTAAATCCCTTTTCTTTTTTACACATGTTCAGTATGAAAAGAAAAGTGGAAAAGTCCATTAATTGTAAGAAATATAAAGAAGAGCAGTAAAGACTTGGGAAAGTTTTAAATTTAATCATTTCTTGAAATGTGGAAACTTTTGCAGAGATAATTCCTGCAGATTTTATTCCTTCAGATTGATAACCTCCAAAGGAGAATATATAGATAAGATCCTTTTTATGGGAAGGATAAAACTATATTTGCTGTATATAATTTTTTTGGGGGGGGCAGAACCAGAGATTGAACTCAGGCCCTTGTGCTTGCCAGGGAAGTGTTTATTCCACTGGGCCATCTCCCTGGTCCCTACTGTATATAATTTTGAGCATCAAATTTAATATATGACGTATTTTACTAGATGGCCTCAGTGGGTATTATTTTAAGCTAATCTGTGTGGATTGTTAGTGATACAAGGGATTAATAATTCATTCAAGGTATATAGGTAAAATATTTTTGTCATTTAATGGAAAATCTCACATTTATTTTATCTTATTTTTTAAAATCTAACATTGAATGGATTGGAATTTGGTTTCTTAGTGATTAGGTACTTAATTTTTTTCTTTTTAAAGAGTTTAGGGGTTTTGCCTACAAGAAATTTCTTTTTCTTATAAGAACTTCCCCTTTCATCCTTTTAATAGCGAAATCATGACAACAGAGAAGAGTTTAGTGGTTGAGGCTGAGAATTCTCAGCACCAACAACAGAAGGAGGAAAGTGAAGGAGCCACAAACTCAGGTCAACAAGAAACTCAGCTGGAAGAGGCTTCCCAGGCAGCGGCTGAGGGAGATAATCAGTGTGAGCAGAAGCTGAAAGCATCCAATGGAGACACTCCTACCCATGAAGACTTGACCAGGAACAAGGAGCGGGCATCAGAAGGCAGGGGCCTGTCTCGACTGCTCTCCTCATTTCTCAAAAGACCCAGATCTCAGGTCTCTGAGGAAGAAGGCAAAGAGGTAGAGTCAGATAAAGAAAAAGGTGAAAGAGGACAGAAAGAGATAGAGTTTGGAACCAGCCTGGATGAAGAGATCATTTTAAAGGCCCCAATTGCAGCTCCTGAGCCTGAGCTCAAAACAGATCCATCCTTGGATCTTCATTCCTTAAGCAGTGCAGAAACACAGGTAAGATGTGTGCATATGTGGAAGATGGGCATAAGGAAGTCAGATTATGTAATTTGTTTTTTATGAAAAATGTGGTTTTATTTCATACCAGCTAACTCAGTTGGACATTGATAATAAATAGCATGAAGCTTTGGGGTTTCTGCTCTAAACAAATTAATGTGGTCAGCAGAAACTTGATTTTTAAAAGGATATACTCTATAAATCAAATAAGAGGAAATGAAACACAAGTATCAAGTGAGTTTCGCCGGCTAATATTATCATTTTGCTATAATAAGGGAATAAGCCCCTATTTTTAATGAGAAGACAAAAAGAAGTGAAATGGTTTTGGATTCATCGATGGAATTATTAGCAATGGGAGAGTTAATCAGCTAATGTGGTCCTCTTACAGACATATCTATAAAAGCTATGTGATGGATTTAGGCCATCCAAGGGTATGAAATAGATTTGAACCATGCCTACCTTATTTTGGTCATTCTCTGTAACTAGATTATATTGTTATGGAGTCTAAGAAGTAGATGAGGAAGTTTAGATCTTTTGTTACCTGTGTAATATTTACCAGTGTAGGCTTTAATTTTGTCACAAAGCAGCTAAGCTAAATAGGATTGTTTATTTACCAAAAACATGGGAAATATTAATGTTGTAACTCGAACTACTTTTTAGGAATCTTGTTTTCAGCCTTATTACCTACATAGTTACTTTCAAAATAATGTTCTGAAGCATGTGAACATTATCTGCACTGTTAAATTGATGTATGTTTTTATGACAGATATAAGGTTTGGGCAGTATGGATTTATGAGATTTTTCTAAAAATATTACATGATTTCTGGATATAGTACCTTTATATTTATAGTGTTAATGGTGAAATTTAGGATAAAGTAGCACTAGTGAAATAAAGTTGAAAACAAAATGGATTGTAGAGTTAATAGTTGTGAGTACAATCTGGGAGTCACCTTCCATAGACCAAATCAGAAGTGGCACTTTGCACTGCATCAGTTTCCTTCTGTATACATTGGGAAGAATAATAACCACATCATTTGACAGTTGTATAGATTACAAGAGATATGAAAAGCCTGAAATAGTCAATAAGTATTTCTGTGATTTCTCATTAAATAAGGAAATGAACAGTAAAGGCAAGGAAATGCTTTTTATATATTTATATTGTCAGGTATTGCTGTATAAGCTCTTATAAATTTAAGGTAAATTAAATTTATAAGAGCTTATACAGCTCTTATGTATAAGAGCTTTGAATTTAAGGTAAACCCCTATCTTAATATCATTAATTTAACTTTTAGAATACCAAAAGAGTTAAATTGTATTATTTTTTAGGAAGCCTAACACTTAAAAAACTTTTTTTTTTAATGCTTTGTCCCACTTTATTTTATGTAGAGAAAAATCCATTTTTTGTGTTTGTCCAAAGATCATAGATTTGTATCAAAATCTATTAAAACAGATGATGGATAAAGTTAATTTTAGATTAAGTTCAGATTTTATGACTGGGCATGGTGGCGCACATCTGCAGTCCCAGCACTTGGGAGGCTGTAAACAGGAGAATCACTATGAGTCCAGTCTATGCAGTGAGACCATGAACACTCTGTAGACCCTTCCCTAAAAATACAGAAAAAAATAAAATAAATTCAGATTTTATCAATTAATTCAGGATTGAGATAATTGTATATATGTATATGTCCCTGATGAATAAAAGAAATTAATATTGTTACAATTTTGACAGATTATTTAAAGAAATAAATTATTTTAAGTTTCTTTTAAAAATTTTTAGGTTTTATTTGCAATTAATAGTATTTGCAATTGAAACTTTTTGGATCAGAACTTTGTGAATAAAAGCTTATTTGCCTAATCATATTTGTCTATGTGGATTGGAATTTAAGTACTCTTTTTCTTTTCTTTCTTGTTTCTTGTTTTTTTTTTGAGACAGCATCTCAAAACTTGTAGTCTCAACTACGTAACTCCTCACTATGCAGTTCAGACTGTCTTTGAACTCGCTGTGTAGCCAAGGCAGCCCTTGAACCTGCAGTAATCTTCCTGCTCCATCCTCCTGAGCTCTGGGATTACATGTGTGGGCTACCATGTCTGGCGAAGTGGTCTTTTTCTATTTAGGTTATTTATTTTTTATTGTGCTGGGAACCCAGGACCTCATGCTTGCTAGGGAAGTTGTTTTTTTTTTAACCACTAAGCTACACTTCTAGTTCATATACAGAATTTTCTAAAAGTGATTTATTTTAAATTATTTCACCAGTCTTTTTTATCTTTTTGAGACAGGGTCTCACTATGCAGTTCAGGCTGGCCTTAAGCTCACTTTGTAGCTCAGGCTGCTCTCGAACTCACAACAATCCTCCTGCCTCAGCCTTCCGAGTGCTAGGATTACAGGCCTGCACCACCATGCCTGGCTTTATTTCACCAGTCTTTATTCATGGTTTTTTTTTTTTTTTTCTGAAAATTGAACTCAGGACCTCACACTTGTCAGACAGGTGCTGCACCACTGAGCTAAATCCCTGGCCCTCATTCATGGATTTTTAAGAAACTATCAATTAAATTTTTCTTATTCATTCAACAATACTTACTGAAAATATTGAGGGCTGGGGAAATGGCTCAGTGGAATAAGCACTTTCCTGAAAATATTTCATGTATGCATATATGCTTTGATAAATTAGCAACTATACTCTGCTGAAGAGGCTTAAGATCATGGATTTTGGGGCCAGGCTATGTGTGATTTATTATTTGTATGCTGCTAAGCATCTTCATTTCTGTGGCCTCAATTTCTCATCTCTCAGTTGAAGGTAAAAATAGTACCTGCCCCGTGGAGTTGTTATGAGGATTAAGTTAATTCATATAAGTAATGTCCTTATAATAGTAACTGGCTCATTATAATTGATATATAAATATTTGCTATTATTATAAAACAGATATGGTCCTACCCTTGTGAACTTTATACTCTAAAGGGGGAGATGAGTAGTAAATACAAAATAATTATTTATTGTAAGAAGTGCTATGAAGGCAACAAACTATGTTTTTAATCTATTTCTTTAGTATACACATATTTGCCATATGTAATGATCACATTCATCATAGGAAATTTATACTTGTACATAATATATCTTCTTTTTTCCATTTCCCTCTCTACCCTTCAACTCTTAATCTCCTTCCCATGTACAGAAATTTTGTTTCCATATTTTTCTTCCATTCTCTTTTTAAAAATTATTTTCCCCTTCATCCCTTTCTGTCTCGTATCTCCCTCGTTCCCCTTCTCATTTGAACATGTTCTTCCTATTTTCAGTATTTGTTCTTCATTTTGTTCCTTATTTACCTTTTGAGTTTCTCACACAGGATAAACAATACAATGTTTAAATTTGTGTATCCAGTTTATTCACTTAATATTATAGTCTTAACTCTTCAAAATAAAATAAAATAAAATAAAATAAAAATAAAATAAAGGGCCAGGGAGATGGCTCAGCAGAGTAAGTGCTTCCCTGGCAAGCGAGGGGCCTGAGTTCAATCCCCAGTTCTGCAAAAAAAATAAAAATAAAAATAAAAATAAAAATAAAAATAAAATAAGATAGAATTAAAAAATATTATAGTCTTGAGGTGTATCCATTTACTTAAAAATGACTCTAATGTACTCTTCTTTATGGCAGAGTAGTACACCATTGTATATAAATACCACATTTTCTTTGTCCATTCATATGTTCAAAGGCATATGGACTGTTTCCAAGATTTAGCTGTTATTACTTGTGCTGCTATAAACAATGGTATGTATGTATCACTGTGACATGATGCTTTTAACTCTTTGGGAAGATACCTAGAAGGGGCACAGCTGGGTCAAATGGAACTTCTAGTTTTAGTTTTTTGAGGAATCGCCATACTGATTTCTATAGTGGTTGTACCAGTTTACATTCCTACCAAGAATGGAGAAATGTTCCTTTTCCCCACAGCCTTACCAGCATTTGTTATTGATTGATTTCTTGCCGATGGAATGAGATGGAATCTCAGTGTTTTGTCTTATATTTCTCAAATGGCAAATGACAACAAATAGCATTGACCAGAAAATAATAGGATGAGGATAGGGCAGACATAGCCACTTATAGGTTCCCTGGGGTCACTTCTGAGATGACCGGGAAGGACGGAAACGAGCCTCTTAGACCACCTACAGCAACTGATGCGGGAAGCACACAATTAAGTTTTTCTTACGTGTCAGCCATGTATTATTTTGCTGGAAAGAATTAGTGAGAATTAGTGAAAAATCTTCAGCAGTTTTATCGTGTTGCAGGTAACAAAATATATCCCAAAGTGTTGTTCCCTTCTCTTGGATTATTTTGGAACACTTAATTATTATCCTAGGAGACCCAGATTTCAATCTGTTTCTTCTTTGAATTTTGTTTATAGCTAGCATGATTGACTACTGGTAGAAAGGGATTGAGTAGTAGTTACAGTTTTAAGTTACATCTGTTTGCTTTTAATAAAGAGAGGTCCTGAGTACCTCTTTTAGTCATTTATAAAATTCAAAATTTATAAAAAATCACATTTTAGCTATAATTCATAAGGTTTCCTTATCAAAATTGAGGGCCATAGGACAAAGATAATGAAGTTTTAATGTCATTTATCATAGGAAAAATATATAATAAAATATATATTATCATATAATATATAATAAAAAAATAGATAGGTGTCCTGTAGTTTACCTGAAATTTTACGTATTGATTTGATAGGATTCTTCCTGAGAAGTTTTTAAAATAGTAATGTTTGAGGATCTTTTGGGGGATCATAATATCTTTTTTATAAAAATAAGTATTTAATATTAATTTTACCTATGCTCATTTTAATAGATTTTCTTTTTCAGTTAGTGTTATCATTGGTAGGATTATTATAGATAAGAATGTACAGAGTGTATTTTGTGAAATGTCTTTATTACTATCTTGGTGATGTCATGGGTGTGCAGCCAGCTCAGGAAGAACACAGAGAAGATCTAGATTTTGAAACTAAGGAAGAAGGAATTGAAGAGTGCTCCAAAACAGAAGTAAAAGAAGATCTTGAATCAAAAGCAGAAAGAGATTTAAAGGCTTCCCAGAAATCTGTCAGAAGACACAGAAACATGCACTGCAAGGTCTCATTGCTGGATGACACAGTTTACGAATGTGTTGTGGAGGTGAGTTCATTCTCATTTTCAGAGCTCTTTAACAAACTGTTTCATGTCGAAATGTGTAAATAGTGCCTTTGTGCAAGATGAGACCTACTGTAATGAGTGTTTAATTTAAAATTTTAATAGTTTTTTTCTGGAGATGAAGAGTGAGTAGATTATGAATGGGTCCTATGTCTTCTGAGAGAGAGAGAGAGAGAATGAGAACACATGCATGAGCTGTATATTCATTCTTCCCATTCAGAACAAGGTGTGGACATGAATCCTTATATCTGTAGCCCATGGATACAGAGGTGAGAGGTGTTTCAGAATTCAGGATAGATTAGATTTTAGCAAGGCACAGGTCTATACAGTTTGTGTATTTCATAACACCTCCATCAGTATCTAGAGCAGGCCTTGTAGAATCATATTTCTATGGAAAAATATATGAAGATTCAATATCCTCAGGTCAGAATTTTCCTTCAAATGAGCTTTAGTGATAAACCAAAACAAATAAAGCAAAAACTAAAATTTGTTTTTCAGAACTTCTAGATTTTGAAATTATTAATAAGAGACTACAAATCATCTTCTGTAATTTAGAAGGAAATAGGAAAGGAAAACAAGTGAAAAGGTGTAAGCTAAATGGATTAACACTAAAATGAGGACAGGTTATTATTTTTATTTATTTATTTTTTGGCGGAACCGGGGATTGAACTCAGACACTTGTGCTTGCCAGGGAAGTGCTTAGTCCACTGAGCTATTTCCCTGGCCCGGATTAACACTAAAATGAATGAATGTTTATGATGATTAATAGTCATTAAAAATAGCTCATCTCACAGTATTGTCATGTACATGAGCTAAAAAGATTAGAGTTGGGGATTGTATCTCTATGATAAAGTTCTTGCTTAGTATACACAAAGTCTAGATTTGGTTTTCAGCACAGTAACTTAAAAATTAAAAAAAATTGATATAATTTAGCATATATTTCTCAGAAGACTAGCATGTTTTTTTTTTGCCAAAAGCTTCTACAGATAGGTGTAGGTGATATTCCTAGGACAGGTATATTCTTATTTTAAATAGAAGAAAGCTCAAGTTAAATGAAACTACTTAGATTTGCCTAGGTTGGTTAGTAAATGAAGGAGATGGAACTTTTGACATAAGTTTTTAACATAAGTTAGGGTAACTCCCAATAAATATCCTGTTAGGACATTTCCTCCTTATAAAGAGAGATGTAAGTACTCATATTTGGGAGAGGAATGACTTTCTAGGTCACGAAATAACTAAGAAAATTATTTGAAATACTACTGGAAGACTGTTCCAACAGATAGTGGCAACGTCTGTCTAGAATTTTACTTTATATAAAAGAGACCATAGGAACCTGAGGCATAGCTTATTCTCCTAGGATAGTCGCTTTTTCTGAAAATGACAATCTAATGATTTCCATAGCCACAATTAACTGTTAGTATTGACAATTGATTTGTGGGTGATCCTATTGGCCATGGTGACTGACATAGCATGCTTCAGGAAATATTGCACCAAAATTTTAAAACGTGGTCGTTTGGGGAGAAATAGTAGATAGAGGGATGGTAGAGTTTTGCTTTGCACTGAGAGACAGCTCAGCAGCTTAAGCACCTGCCTGGCAAATGCAGGGTCCTGAGTTTGATCCCTGGTTGGAAACAAAAGAATTTTGCTTTGCATTATAACAGTTTCTAAGGTGTGTGTTGCATTTGTAAGTCTACTAGGGGCAAGAATTTTATAAATTATGTTGTTCTACTTAGAATGTGGAGTCCTGTGAAAATTTGTTAGTAACCAAGGATAAAAGAAGAAATTGGGGGCCGGGCATGGTGGTGCATGCCTGTAATCCCAGCACTCGGGAGGCTGAAGCAGGAGGATTGTTGTGAGTTCCAAACCAGCCTGAGCTACAAAGTGAGCTTAAGGCCAGCCTGAACTGCATAGAGAGACCCTGTCTCAAAAAAAAAAAAAAAAAAAAAAAAAAAAAGAAAAAGAAAAACAAGAAGAAATTGGATGGGCCTGTTGTGTGCAATTGAGACTGGGTGTGGTGGTGTGCTTGTAATCCTAGGTCTTGGGAGATGAGTCTGATCTAGTAGTGAGACCCTGAACACCTGTAGACCCTTCCCTAAACAATACAAAAAAAAAAAAAAGAAGAAAGAAATTGGAAAATGAGACCTTTATTTGGTGATGAATATAAGAGTAAAGCTTCAAGTAAAATATGTATATCTTTGCAGAAACATGCCAAGGGGCAAGACTTGCTTAAACGAGTATGTGAGCACCTCAATCTTTTGGAAGAAGACTACTTTGGCCTAGCCATTTGGGATAATACAACCTCTAAGGTAAGAAGACTATGTGTGATATGAATAGCTGGCAAAAATAAAATTTTTATTTTCTTGTTATTAAGAATTTATATGGCAAGTGCAAGGGCCTGAGTTCAATCCCCGGTTCCGTAAAAAAAAATAAGTAAATAAAAAGAAAATATTTATGAGAGGCTGGCCAGATAGCTCAGCAGACTAAAGCACCTTTTTAGGCAGAGTACAGCAGCTGGGGTTTGATCCTCAGTGTGCTGAGCCAGCCCTGCCCTGAGGGCTCACTGAGAGGACTATTAAGACTGGGCATGGTGGTGTGCACCTGTAATCCCAGCGCTTGGGAAGTTGAAAACAGGAGAGTCATCACGAGTCTGATCTATGTAGTGAGACCCTGTAGACCCTACAGACCTTGTACTAAATACAAAAAAAATAAAAGATTGTATTTATGTCTACCTTTCCAAGGCAAGTGTATATACTAGTCTATTTTTGTTTCTCAATTTTTTCTGATAGTTTCCTTCTAAAATTAACTTAAAAAATGAAACGTATTGTTAGTGTGTCCTTATATCATTGGGAGAAATTATCTAGTTAGGTGATTATCAGCCTTCTCCTCTGGAGGTTGAGCAGGAAGATAGTGAGTTTCAGGCCAACCTGGACTACATAGTGAGGACTTGTCTCAAAAAAAAAAAAGTATATATCATATAACTTTAAAAGATAAAGAACTTTATTGTTAATACTGTCATAAATTTTGAAAAGAAAATAAAAAGTATGTCCTGACTGGAAGTAGATGTCAATAACTTCATAAATTTTAGATACAATTAGTATTGTTTCTAATACATAGGAAATTTATAACCAATATTTATATAATAAATAGTCAATCATTATTTTAACTATCATTATAATTGTATATAATTATGATATATAATTATATTAAAATTTGAAAGGAATTTATAGAAGAGAATAAAGTCCTAATATTAGTGAAACAGTCATATAATGAATCTGCCTTTCCCTCTCAGCCTAACCAGTTGTTAACTTGTGGAGGAAGTAGAATGGTTGATAACATAGAGGAGGGTAGGAAGGTTAAAAGTCAGGTATTTATCTTAGGACGCTTGAATTAAGTTAACTGGAAATACTTAGGTTTAAATCTAATGATGAAAACTTTAGTTCAGTTTAACAGATATTTACATGTTCTATATTAGATGATACAGGTAGAGCATAACTAAGGTACACATGATCCCTGCCCTCTGAAGCTTGCAATTTAGTGTGAAAATAATGTTCATTGCTGGTGTGATGAGTATTACACAGAGTACTGGATGTCATGGGGAAGTATGCTTGAAAAGTGAAGCCTACACTGAGATCTAAAAATCGTAAGAGCAAATGAAGAGACAGGATGGCTTATATAATGGTGTAACTGAAAGTGACAGTTGAGAACCGGCTGTAGTGGTTGGCACACATGGCTGTAGTCGCAGCACTTGAGAGGCCGAGGGAAGAGAATTGGTGCAGGTTCAAGGCCAACATAGTGAATTCAAAGCTAACCTGAGCTGCACAGTAAGACCCTGCCTCAGAAGAAAAGAAAGTGACCATTGAGGAACTGAGAGCCATTTAACTTGACTGTTAAATGGAAGTGAGCAAAAAGGGAACAGAGAATTCTAGAAGGCTACATGGGGATTGGAGAACTCCTGAAGTCTTTTGTAAGACGTTGGCTGTTTCTCTAAGATGGTTTCAATTTGTTAACAAAAGCTGATGGGCAGCATCCTTGAATAGCAAACCCCATAGATTAGGTTGAGTTAGGTAATGCAAACTAGAAGGCATGGAATTAGCTTTTTCTAAATGACATAGAATTATTTGTAGAATGTACATAGTATCTACCTACAAATTTGCAAAAGCTTACTCCTTCTGTGAGTGACTGTTAGCTCAAATGGAACTGTGTCTGCCAGCACTAGATTAGTATTCTTTAAGGACTTAACCTTTACTTTGTCTCCCTAAAGGCTCCTGTTAACTGTTAGTGGAACCTATGTAAGCGAAATATTGAATTTATTTAAAAATAAAACATTATCCCCAAAACTACAGGTAAACATTTTTAGTAACTGTGAACTAAAAAATTCTCTGATGAATCTGTTAAGATTTTCTGAAAAGTATTTTATACCAGCTCACTGAGATCATTTTGATTGACAGAAATTGAACATTGTTATATTGTAGAAAAAAAGATTGATTTGTAGATAATTGAGAGTCCACTAATTTGGCATCTAAATAAAGTCACAGTATATATTCACTTAATATAACTGAAAATGTGAATTGTGAACCAAATGTGTTTAAATTTCTAGAAGCTGGCTCTTTAAAAGGCTTTCAGCAAAAACAATTATTTCTACTTACAATTGAGATTCTTGCCTGTGTTGGGAAAAAATTTTTCAGTGTCATTGAAAACTTTTTGCCGTTGTTGGTATTGCCCATGATACTGTGTCCTGTCAGCAAGTTTCATTTCCTTTATAGCAGTTTCTGCTCTCTTAATGAATTTTTAAGGTAACTTTAAAGTTACCTTATTTATGTTTTATCCATTTGTGTTTAAAGTACAAAAATATGTAAACTGCCTAGTATCAAAGTACAAAGCTTCCTGCGTAAGAAAAGGTTGTGTCCCTCTTAAAGTAAGGAAAAGCTGATATTCCTGAATCAGCTTTTCTGATAGTTTATAAGAACACCTTTTGGGGAAAATAGTGAGCAACGCATCCCGGGAAACATCAGCCACATTATGACTATAATGAGTCAGTGTGTTGGCACTGTTTAGCATGGACCAGGTTTTTACAGGATGTTCAGCAGGAACAGAGGTAAAGGATATGGACTACTCTGTTTTCTGCTACCAAGTTCATAATAGTCAACTTTTATTTCTCAAAAGTAGGTCAATGCAGTATACATTTTTTGGATGAAAATGATAATAGCCCTTAGCTCATCTAGGAGGCCAGGTATGCTAGTCAGCCCTACCATTTCTAGACACATACCTGACACCCACAGTTTAAAGAAGGAAAATAGCTTATGGTTTCAGTAGATTTAGTATGTAGTAGGAAGGCTCCAAGGCATAACTAACATGGTAATAAGGAAGTAATGCAAACCTATGGCATGTGTGCTGCAGCATGCTGTTTGTATTATTGAGAGCTCTAAAAGGTTCACCATCACTAGAATAGGACATGGCAGAGCACAGTTGTGCAGTTCATGGTGATGCAGAATCAGGGGGGGGCGGTGCCAGACAGTAATGGAGACCATATATAATACCCAGACAACATCTCCGTTACCCACTCAGACACATCTCAGGAATGTGCTTTACCAACCCACTAGGTATTTCTTAATGTAATAAAGTTAATGTATCAAAATTAATGGTCACAGAGAAGAGAAAGCAGCAACTTCATTAGCACACAGTCCAGGCAAAACTTGGACAAAAATTCATTTGGAAAAGATTTACTATATCATTGTCTGATGAAAGTGCCAATACAATAGTAAGGGCCATCTTAGTGATGACCCTTAGTTATTCTTGAATGCTATCTCTGGAGTCATGCTTCTTCAGTCTGGATGGTTTGCTCTCTTGGTTGTGTACAGAGTTGCCCCTGGTATTTCCCATCACCATCATCCTGAGAATTTGCTTTGCCTCTTTCCTATGGCATTGATTTCAGCCTAGCTTTTCCTTATGTTTTGATAGAAGCTCACTCTGTAGCCTAGGCTGGTCTCAAACTCCCAACGATTCTCCTGCCTCAGGCTCTCCAGTACTGGAATTGCAGGCTTGAACCACCCTGCTCAGCTATGAATAACTCCATTTTTTTTTTTTTTCTACTTTGGGCCTAGAGTATAAGAACTCCAAAAATGGCTTCCTACAATTTTTTTGTGTTTTGTTTTGAGACAGGGTCTTGCTGTGTAGAGGGTAAACAGTCCTTGAACTCTGTGTATCCCAGGCTGATCTTGAACTTGTGGTGACCCTGCTTCAGCTTCCAAATGCTGGGAACTACAAGTGTGTGCCACCATGAGTGGCTGAGTTGCTGGATTTTAGTGAGTGCATATGTCTAACTTTAGTAGCTATTATAAGGCAGTTTTCCAAAAATGGTGTTACCATTTTACTTTCTCAATCATGATCATAGTACCAGCTAGGTATGCCACATACTGATCTCCACTTGTGAAGGGCAAAGTTAAGATTTTAAATAAAAGCCTACCCTGGATGCCTGCCAAGACCAATCAGATAACAGAACATTTCTTCCTTTGTGTAATCCCTGCTTTTGCTGCCTTTGTATAACTGATAGCCTTACAATGTAAGTTGAGGTGTTCAAACTCCATTAGAAACCCGTGATGCGTCACCTAACCTTCCAATCATTTCCCCACTCACTTTCCCTTTGAAAGTCCTGAAACCTCACTGGGTGGGGCTCTGACTCTGGGAACAATCTTAGTCAGAAGCCCACCTGGTATAATAAATTGCTCCCAAAACCTCCTGGGTGCCGTTTCTTCCTGTGTTTGGTCTGTTTTCTGTGATACATGCATGATTCATTGCATTCTGATTTCTACCCATATCACTGTTCTGCAGCTAGTCTTGCCAGGATGAAACTGATAGGTTTTCATCCTCATCTTACTTGTCCTTTTGTGGCATTGATGATCTAAAAATCCCCCATCCTTGGAACTTTATCTTCCTTTCCATTCTGAGAAAATAATATGTCCTGTTTTCTGACTCCCACTACTGTAGTTACCCAACTTTCTGTCTCATAAATGGAAATACTCCTCTATGGGATAGCTTTAGTTTGTTTCTTTCTCTCTATATGCCTCCTAGGTGGTTTTTAACAAGATCTGTGCCTTTTGGTTTTGCTACTTGCACAGGGAGGGCACCTACATTGATGTCTATCATCCAGATCTCTTTTCTGAGTGCCATCCAGCCATCAATTGAAATAATTCCACTTGGATTTCCAAAAATACCTTAAGTGTAATGTAAATATGCTATAATATTTTCATTGTGCTGCTAATGTACATTTCTTTTTTTTTTCCTATTTTTTTTCATAAAATTTGTTCCTTTTCCTATGTTCCTTTTCTTAGTGAATAATACCACTTCCTTCCAGTTGCCCAAGTAAGCAAATTAGAAATTATCCTTCACTGTTTTATTTTACTAGCCTTACTGCAGTTCATTGCCCCTATGTCCCATGTATTTAGTCACAAATATAGACTGTTTTACCTCCTAAATATCATTCTTCTCTTAGACTTTTCCTATCTGGCCCTTTCAGGTATCAATATCTGTATTTATTGAATGCTGATTTTTTTTTTGAGTCTGACAAAATTTTACTGTTATACAGAACTATGCAGTAATCTTTTTTTTTTTTTTTTTGCGGAACCCGGGATTGAACTCAGGAGTTTGACAAAATTTTATTGGTTATTTTAGTAAAGACATTCATCTCAGTCATTTCTCTTATCTTCATCTTGACCTTACATTAGTATTCCATTTGGGTCAAGAAATAAGTATGTAGGAGAGGGCTGTTATTTTAGCAAACAGTAAAATGTACAAAAATGAGTTAAGTTTGCCTACTTAAAAGTAAGCATCTGTGTCCACTGACAGCAGTGCAATACCTAACTTGCCACTTGAAACAAAACAAATCCCAGAAGGGAAAAATGCTGTTTAATTTCATCTAGGTTTACTTCCAGTGAATAGCCAAGCAATGCTTTCTCTCTGATACAACCTCCCCTTTTCTTTAAGGCTGTTCCTGGGAGTTAATTTAGGATGAACTGATTGTAGTTTTACAGACAGTAGCTGTTTGCCTCCCTCTTAATGTGCTAATAGTTGTGTTTAAAAAAATATGCAATTCTTAAAAAGGTACCTTTTCTGATTTATTATCTGGAACCTTTGGAAACTAATCACATGAAAACT
Source organism: Ctenomys sociabilis (assembly GCA_004027165.1). Classification (NCBI taxonomy): domain Eukaryota; kingdom Metazoa; phylum Chordata; class Mammalia; order Rodentia; family Ctenomyidae; genus Ctenomys; species Ctenomys sociabilis. The sequence goes on from PVKA01019906.1 coordinate 40,835, forward strand.
ACAAAACTAGCAAATATCTTGAAATCTGTATATAAAACATAAATTACCTCTAATTTCAAACTCTCACTTATTAGTGTACCACTCAGTCTTTAAAAGAAAAATGAAAAAGCAAAAGCAGAAGCGGCTCCAGAGATAGTCTTATACCATTCTCTAAAAAAGGAAGCTGTTCTTTTTAATTGTACACCCACCCCACACCCTAATTCAAAACACATCAGTTAATTGTCTTGGTCATGGATATTTCCAAGGTGAGATTTTGTATTTCATTCCTATAGCTTCCAAAAACCCATGCTTTCCTTACTGAAAGAATTTGGTCTGAGCCGGGCATGGTGGCGCATGCCTGTAATCCCAGCACTCGGGAGGCTGAGGCAGGAGGATTGTTGTGAGTTCGAGACCAGCCTGAGCTACAAAGTGAGCTTAAGGCCAGCCTGAACTGCATAGTGAGACCCTGTCTCAAAAAAGACAAAAAAAAAAAAAAAAAAGAATT
>PVKA01019907.1:0-11157 GCA_004027165.1 Ctenomys sociabilis
AGCGAGCGAGCACGAGAACACAGGAACACAGGCTCAGGGTGGTAGGCAGTTAACTGAAAGAGCTAGAAGCTTTGTAAGGTTTTGGCCTGAGGAAGACTTAAGTTCAGCCCAAGTGGTTTGTCTTCACAGACTCAGAGTGTGCCCTTTTCACAAAGGCACTGGGCTTGAGGAAGAGTCTGTGGATGTCAGTGTGTCCATACAAACGAGTGGCTGGCAACTGGAAAAATAAGAGATTGTGACTTTTTTTTTTTTTTCAGGATGAAGCCTATCATCTTGTTTAGGGTACTGGTTATTCCCCAGCCATGTCTGATTTCTCTCATGGATGGCTCCTGGTCTTACCCTGGTACCCAGGAATGAACAACAGCCAGAGTCACCTCTTGCTGAAGAGCTAACACCAGAGAAACCTCAGATGGTGCCCTTCTGAAAATAATTAGCTCTTCTCCTTAAACTGTGATCAAATAGATTCTGAAACTGAATAATTCATCTGAAGTGATTTATTCATTACCGAAGTAGTATAAACTCACCAACACTTTGTTGAAAGAAAAACATTTTGACACTGTATAGTTTAAAATATTCATTTATAGTATGTCATGTGCTGGAGGAAACCATGAAGCTCCTGTCCTGTAAGTATTTTGGAATGATGATTAGGAAAATACATATAGACATTCTCAATGTGGTGATTGAAAATTGTTCCAGGTTTTGTCTGTATTCAATAAAACAACAGCTATCTGGACATTGTGAGGATTTGCCAATCTTAGAAGAGTGATGTAGATTTTTTTTTTTTTTTTTTTGGTGGTACTGGAAATTGAACTCGAGACCTTCTGATTGCCAGGTAGGCATTTATGCTGTTGAGCTTTCTCCCCGGTCCTAGATGTTTGTTTTAATGTTCTTGAATAGTACTAAAAATTCACTGGGCATTTCACTCCCTGCTTATTATGTGACAGTCTGGGTCCTCACAGCAAATGTTTGCTGTAGCATCTGATGAGTTGTGAAGCGATGTCAAGGCTTGGGGATTAGTTCTCTGTTGCTTTACACTGAAATTTTGTGGCTACATATGAGAGCATTATGTCAGGTGATTTGTGTGGCATAAGACTTTGGAAGAGGCTAGGTGGGCAGCCCCAGGCCCCTCTTGGGCCCTGATGTGGTAAAGGTGCTGGCTGGAGCTGTGGTCATCTGAAGGCTGGATGGGTTAGAGAATCCATATCCATGGGCCTTTCCACAGGGCTGCCTGAATTCCTTGCTGGTTTATTGTTGGCTGGTTTGTGCCAGACCTTGTGGTTCAGGAGAACCAGGTAAGCGCTCTGGACTTCTGAGACTGTCTGCAAGAACTTGATCATTTTTCTGTGGTTGTGGAGATCTTGATCTTCACATTAGCTAGCTCCTAAGAAGTATAACTTCTTGGCATGATTTGAGGCCATATTCTGTTTGTGACCATACAAGCTCCATGTTTTGTTCAGAAAGGCAGTAGAACCATGAGACACAGGGGTACTACATGAAGCCATGCTGAAATACAACAAAATGGTGGAAGTATTGCTTGATTTAATTGTTTTTTCTCCATAATTTTATTGAAGAATAAATTGCAGTGAGACAGTGTTTGATTTAATTTTGAAGCAAGGAGTATGGAGGTCTTTATAATATTCTGGGGGTTTTATAAAGAAAATTAAAAGAGGAGAACTTGTCATGATTTTATAACACTTCTGAATTATAAAGTAAGTTAATTAGGTTCTGCAGTTCTTAAGGACGGGTTTCTCAACTCTGTTAAATGAGATTGTATATGTAAATATTCTAAAAATGTGCTTGTATTTGGACATTTTTCTCAAGGCTTGTTTGTGATATTTTTATGCTTGGATGGCAGAGATAGTCAGGATTCACTGTGTGTTATAGTAGCATTGCTTTTGCTGTGGTTTGGTCCCATTCAGGTTCTAAGTCATGTGCAACACCCTGCCACTACCTGCTTGACTTGGAACCATGCCACCGTCACACCACTCTAGCTGGTAAAGGATTTTGCTGCAGATGCCATTGTTGCTGGATGGGACAGTGCGCAATAGATTTATCTTGTGATATGCTTTTTTGTGAGTGTGTCATCCTTGGGAGGATGTCTACAGCCCGTCTTACCTTCTCTGCATTTCTGTTTTTATATTGACTCTTAACTTCTTGAAAGCATATATTTAAAATGAAGATTAAAATCAGCCTTGTTCTGATAGTGTTTATCAATTTCTCAACACTACTGAGAGAGATAACCTTGTGGTCCAACCAGTTTTGGGAAATCACATGTTCAAAATTCATCCTGGTCTCATAGGCCTGGCTGTGCTTGTGATGTCTCATTTTCCTGGGGCTAGGGACTTGAACAGAAGAAGTGGGAGGGTTGAGCTTGTGAAATTTGGGTTATCGGATTCCCATGCATACCAGTCAGCGTGCATTTATAGAGACAACCAAAGAGATAGCTGCCCAGACTCAGACAATTATAGGTGCGCCCCTTTTATATAACAGCTGCTGCCCTAAAACTGTCTTGTCAATCAACGTGATCACAGGGATGGGGGAGGGGAAGCTCTGCTTCAAACCATGGAAAACCCTTTTCTTTTTCTATCTTCTACCAAGCCAAGGTTTCCTTAATCAGATTTTCCCCAAAGAGAGATGTTTGTAGACATTGTGCCTTTGATGTTTTTCTCTAGAAAAATAAAAAGGACCCTTTGAAATTTCTGATTCCTATTGTGTAAAGAAAACAGGAAGTATTCAGATGGTGTCTCATTGTATTGTTGCCTAGCCTGGACTTTTCTGTTTGGTCAGTGGTTGATAACTGATTCATTAAGTTATGATCTCTGGTAGATGAAAATACTATAGGTACATTTTTGTACAGCTTCAGCAGATTTTCATGTGCATTGTAAGGAAACTGAAAGTTGTAAGGGAGAATGCTTCTCCGAGAGAGGGAACAGCACTGGTTCCTACTCTGGAAAAGCTACATTCCATAGTCATTGTCTCATTAAACATAATGGTGGAAGAAGATGCTTGCTTTACCTGTTTTGTTGGTAACTATCAATATCTGTTTTCTCTGGTATTTAAAATATACTTTGAGATAGGCTCTTAATTGTGAGTGTACTAATATAGTTATTATTTAGGCAAAGCTGGTGAATTAATTTTCCAACTGAATAGTTGGGGCAAAGGTAGTCAGATAAGATGATGTATAATTTTGTATTAAGTCTTAAGTCTAGAGTCTCCAGTCAGCAAAAATTATTGCTGTGATATGATGTTTTTAATTCTTCTGGGAAGATATCCAAAAGGGGAATAGCTGGGTCAAATTGGACCTCTAATCTTAGTGTTTTGAGAAGTCTTCACACTGATTTCCAAAGTAGTTGCACCAGTCTGCATTCCCACCAACAATGGAGAAGGGTTCCTTTTCCCCGTTGCAGCCCCTCCAGCATTTGTTACTGGTTGATTTCTTGATAATAGCCACACTTTACCAGGTGAGATGGAATCTCAGTGTTGTTTTTAATTTGCATCATAGTCAGCAAAATTGTACAAAACTGACCTAATTTTCAAATTTGTTTTCATAATTTTATTTTGCAGAATAACAAAGCCATTGACCTTTGCTGATTGTGTTGGAGATGAACTTCCTTTAGGATGGGAAACTGTATATGATAAGCAAATTGGAATTTATTATATGGACCACATTAATAGTAAGTAGAATACCATGTTTGCATGAGTACATGTGAGTGAATTATCAGGTTGAATCTCAAAGTGCTAAAACCTTGATTTGTAAAGCGAATAATTGTTATTGTTCAATGCATCATTAAAAAGTATTTTCTCCATCTACCGTATGATTTTCATTAGTTGATTCTGACTGGATGAAGAAGTTACAGTATGTAATTGTACCTCATTTGAAGGCTACTTGAATACATGTAATGAATTGCCCAGGCAGTCTGAAAACAAAAATACTTCTCATGATTAAAAGGCTTTCTAATGAAAAACAGCCCTTAGGTGTTCTTGGATTAGTAAGTGCCCAAGAAGTTACCTGAATTTCATTTTGTCTTGTGTGTTTACCACACCAAGCTTTTTTATTATGCTTGTGTTTGTGTGTATATGGAGAGAAGATGATAGATCTTTGACCTTACTAGTGTCTTTTCTGGAACTGTGAGGCACTGGTTCTCAATCTGGGATGATTTTATCCCTCAGGGACACTCGATACTGGAGACAGGAAGTTAAGACTTAATCTCTCTCCTCCAGGGTTTGCCACACTAGAAGTAGACATGAACCTAAAAAGCAGATAGCTGCCAGTGACTTTCTTCTAGCTGCCTGGAGCATAAGGGGTGACCTAGCACATGAGTGAGGGATGGTGGGTGAATACAGCAGCCCTGAGGTCATACTATCTTCTTTGGAGACCGTCTGGGACCCCAACTCTGGACTACACAGCAATAAAACTCTTTAAAGCACAGAATCAGAGGAATCACATAGTGAAATTGGAATTATGCAGGTCAACCATGCAGGGACCAGAGGGTCCCTATGTTCATAGTCTTTTAGGTTTCCAAGACCCTCCAGGGCAATGAAACAGTGTGAACCCTGCTGGTTGGCAGCTGCACTGGGTCTCCCAGCTGAATAAACATCACGAACATCCGGGTAGTTAAAGAAGTCCTGACTGTCCCACCCCAGGCCCACTAAATCTAAACTCACAAGCTGAGGCCACACTTTGATGTTTGGTTTTTTGTTCTGCTCTGTGAGCATTTAAAGTCTGATAAGAAAGCTGAGAGCTTCAGGCAGTGTACAAGATTGAGTAGGGGCTATCTACCAGGTGCTTCCAAGGGAAAACTTACATTGGAACATTTAACCTGAGTGTGTATATTAAAATAAACTTAACAAAAATTTACGTGTCTAAACATTTTCAAGAGCCGGGCGTGGTGGCGCATGCCTGTAATCCCAGCACTGGGGAGGCTGAGGCAGGAGGATTGTTGTGAGTTCAAGACCAGCCTGAGCTACAAAGTGAGCTTAAGGCCAGCCTGAACTGCATAGTGAGACCCTGTCTCAAAAAGACAAAAAAAAAAATAAATAAAAATAAAAAAAAAATTTCAGGTAAAATGCACAGATCATAAAATAAACCATTTAGAAGTGAACAGTAGCCTTTGGTGCATTCACAATGCTGTGCAACCACCACCTCTATCTAGTTCCAAATCACTTTCATCATCCCCAAAGGGAAATTCATCTTTATGAAGCAGTCGCTCCTAATTTCCCTGTCACCCTGGGATTCTAGCCTGACTCTTGTCCACAAAGAACTCCTAGTAGTGATCAGTCTGTCCCTGAGATTTTTTTTTTTTTGGCGGGACTGGGGATTGAACAGAGGCCCTTGCGCTTGCCACAGAACCTGAGATCTTATATGGTCACGACATTTCATAGGCATAGAATTGCTTTTTGTGGCTTCTTTCCTACACTGAACATAATGTTTTCAAGGTTCCTCAGTGTCATAGCAGGGGTCTGTGCTTCATTCTTTTTATGGCCTGATAACCTTTCCTTCCATAGGCAAGCAAATGCTACTAAGGTATAAAGACAATTGAGGGTACAGTCCTATTATCTAGGGCTCGTAGTTTACAGAGAAAGCAAAAATCTATTAAAACAGTCATTTGTCAGGTGTAAGAGTGGCAGTGCTGGGAGGGCCAGAGAAGGTTCAAACTAGAGGTAGCTTTGTAATGAATGCTGGAAGGAAGGCAGGGGTCTCTGATGGTGGGCAGAATAGGACAGAAGCAACATAATGGTAGAAAGGAGCCTAATGGGGGACCTGGGGCCTTGGGAATGGGGCTATTTATGAGGAAAAGGGCAGAAGATAGAGATGAAGTGGGCATGTGAGTTTGAGGACTCCTATCATAGTGGAGCAATTGGACGTTGTGCTATAGGAGAGGTTCCTACATGAAATTGTGCATTAGGCTGGGAAGGTGATGTTTGGGATTGTATAGAAAATGACCCTGGTGGTCCGAGACCCAAACCAGGCTACCTGTGGAAGGCACTAAGGGGAGACAGGAGAGTGGACAGTCATCAGCCAGGATTATAGGCAGTGGCAGGAATCACTAATTTTCAATGACCCTTGCAGTAGCCTAAGACGGGGAAGAACAGGAGTTCTTTGTGGACAGGAGTCAGGATGGGATCCCAGGATGACTGGGAAAAGCAGAGGGCCAATAGCACATGCTTTCATCGTTTGGCCTGCTTTTGTTTTGGGTGCTATGAGAGGATGGTGTGTGAGAATGCATGGGCTCTCCTGAGAGCCTGCAGTGAGAAATGAGCTGGGCACAGGGGACCATGGGCAGAAGGAGATTAGGAATTTAGTGATGAATATTCAAGAAGGGAAAAGGAAAAAATGAGCTAGCTGCATCAGGAATATAGTAGCACCTATATTATCCTACAATAAAGAGCTCAAGGAGAAGAACATTGTAAATAGACATTAGTTTGACAGGGCCAAACTCATTAAGGTTAATTTCCTTTATTGTCCACTTGAAATGTGGTCTTTATGGTATAAGAATGCCCTTATGTTGTCTTCCTCCCCCAGTGGATTATTTATATCTGTAGCTTTGTTGTTATGTCAGCTGTGGATAAATAGACAAACATTAGAAAGTCTCATCATGTGTAGACTTTTCCATATTGGGCATCCTAGCAGGTAGTTCAGTTTTGTATCAAACAGCAATATGACCGTTGCCCATTGATCAGTCTATAAATTTTGCACTTAAGTCAGCTTGTGTTCTTACCTTTCTCATCTCAGAGCTCACCCAGATTGAGGATCCAAGAGAACAGTGGCGGCGAGAGCAGGAGCGGATGTTGAAGGAGTATTTGATTGTAGCCCAGGAGGCTCTCAATGCCAAGAAAGAAATCTACCAGATCAAGCAGCAGCGGCTGGAGCTGGCTCAGGAAGAATACCAGCAGTTGCACACATTATGTGAGGAAGACAGCCGCTCATATGCCAGCTGTGAGTTAACTCGTCTTCTGTGAATACACATGATATTCACGCTCACATCTGCTAGCTTGTCTGTGAACACCTTTTACAGCTTTGTGAAGGTTCCAGTCACATTTCAAGTGCCCAGACCCTGGGATATGGTGGTGACTGACAGAGTTGTTCCCAGACACCAGAAGGTGGTGGTAACAAGCAGAGGAAGGGTCCTTGCCCTCATGTAGCTTATCTTCAGGACAGATAGTAAAAATCAAATAAGCAAATGACAGTATCAGGTTGTAATGTGAAACAACTTCCTTTCTCATGACTACCAGTGTTGAAGAGGGCTTCACTCAGAGGTCACTGCAGTTAATGCTGCATGTTTTAGGTGATCTCTTGGGAATTCAGCATAATGGGTTTTGTAATTATGGGTACCTAACTACCAAGCACCTGTGTCTCTGTAGAGGCCTTTTTTTTAGGTTTTCCTGGCCAGTACACTAATGAAGGAGAAACCTAGTGTAACTTAGAAAACTGGCGGAGTCTCTGACCTAAAAGTAAGATGATATTCTTCTCTAAGGGAACTTGGCCATCATTTCTGAGGCTGTGTGAGGTGGCTTCCTATTTCATTAGTACTTAGCAGGTGCTCAGGTATGGAGGGAGCCAAATCCCATCTCAGAACACAAAGTCTAGAGCCAGCCAAATAGCTCAGTGGATTAAAGCACCTGCTTAGGCAGACACAGAGGCCAGGAGTTCGATCCCCTGGCCTGCTATGCTGGCCTTGTCCTTGGGGCATGCTGAAATGGCAATTCAAACTGGGTGTGGTGTCATGCCTTGTAATCCCTGTACTTGGGAGGCTGTAAACAGGAGGATCACTATGAGTCCGATCTACGCAGTGAGACCCCATATACCCTGTCCTAAGTACAAAATAAAAAAAAAAAAAGAAAAAAGAACCCAAGGTCTTTTTGTTGCTGACACAGTTGCTGGTTGAGTCAACTCCTAACAGAGTGGTTGCATTCAGTAGCTCACCACAGGTGCACATGGCTTCCTGCCACTGTCCTTGGCACCAGTGAATTTGGAGAGAATATATAAAATAGGACTGCTGAATTTTATTTTACTAAAATGTGTATATTTGAGACATAGGAGGACCTACTCAAGGCATACTACCATGTTGCCAGATATTTGGCTTTAATGATAAAGCATTAAAGATACGCTTATGCTTAATTCTGTGTTTCAAGTCAATTAAGGCTAAGAGGCCACATGTCTTGTGCTTTTTATTGCTACTACTGTTGAAGATGAAAAGGCATTAGTTTTGCCTCTGTAATGAGAATTTAAGATGTTTGTATTAGCATGTGCCTTGAGGGAGCAGAGGGGACTCAGGATATGAAGATGTGTTAATTCCAAGCCACCTTATCTTTTGGTCTATAGAGATATTGGTTCATAGTAGGTTGGTTTTTAGCACTTCCATCAGAAGGTGATAGGGTCAGCTCAGTTCCAAGAGTTTTCTTCTCTCCAATTTTCTTATAATGTCTTTCTATGATTTGGGTATCAGGCTGATACTGACCTTTTAGAATGGATTGTGAAGTCTTCCCTCCTTTTTGCTGGAAGAGTTTGTGTGAAATTGCTATTAATAGCTTTTAACTATTTTATATACTCACCAGAAAAACTGCTAGAACCTGTAATTCTTTGTGGGAATGTTTTCAATTGCAGGTTTAATACCTTTAATAGATAAAGGGCTATTCAGGTTTTTAATTTCATTTTGAATCATTTTTGATATTTGTATAATTCAAAGTATTTGTCTATTTTATGTTATTCAAAAGTCATAAAACTTTGCTTTAAAGGATAGTTTGGTTTTTATGGGCCATTTAATCTCAGGCCCACCTACTCAGTCCTGTTATTTTTATGCAGAAATAGAGACAATATGTAAATGAGTGTGTCTGGCTATGTTCCAATAAAAGTATAAGTACAGGTAACAGCTGAATTTGGCCCATGGGAAGTTTGCCAAGTAGTGAGCTAAACTGTCAAGTGTATAAAGTTCATAGAGTCCCTTTGCTGTCCTTTTGATGTCTGTGGATTCTGAGATAATGTCCTCTCTTTTGTGTCTGATGGCAATAATTGATGTCTTTTCCTCTTTGTAATCAGTCTAGCGAAACTTTGCTCAATTTTATTTATCTTTATAATGAACTGGCTTTAGGGTTTTGCTTTTTACTCCTATTTCTTGTCTGTTTTCTACTGCATTGATTTTTATTTTTGTTTTATTTATTGATTTTTTAATGTATTTAGTACAGGGTCTATAGGGTCTCACTGCACAGATCAGACTTGTAGTGATCCTCCTGTTTTCAGTCTCCCAAGCACTGGGATTACAGGCAAACACCACCATGCTCAGTCTTAATTGCAGTCTCAGTGTGCTCCTGGGGTGGGGCCAGCACAGCAGTCCAAGATCAAACCTCTGACCCCTGCATTCAATTTTTTTCTTTACTGTCTTCCTTCCATTTAGTTTGTCTTTGCTTTGTTTCCACTTTTCTAGCTTTCTAAAGTGGAAATCTAGGTCATGACTTTAGACCTTTCTTATTTTTTTCATAGTCTTTAAGGGTACAAATTCTTCTCTTTCTCTTTCACTGCATTCTGAGATCTTTGATATGTTATATTTTCCTTTTCATTCAGCTCAACAATTGCCTCATGTCCCTTGTGATGTATTTTTTCATCTATATGTTCTCTAGGAGTTGTTGGGAATTTTAAATGATGCCATGTTATTAATTTTGAAATTAATTCAATTTGTTGAGAGACTATGCTCAGGAAGATTTTTGATCTATTGAAACCTATTGAAATGACTTATTTTAGAGATGCATGTGGTACCTCATGGTGATCTCATAGGATCAGAAGTCCATGGACTTGGTGCCTCAAGGTGATACCTAATGGAAACGTTGGCTTGTAACTGGCCCTAAAGTCATATAGTTAGCTATTTGATTTTGTTTGACTTTATTTGTGGTACTGGGGATTGAACTCAGGACCCTGTGCTTTCCAGGCAGGCACTTATTCTATAGGGCTATCTCCATGGCCCCAGGTTAGCAATTTTAAATGTTTTACAAACCTACTTTCCAGAAGCGAGGTTAAACCATAAACATTGCCATTTTTGTAGTTGAGGAAATACTAAATATTGGCGGCTTCTTAAGGTTCAACCTAGTAATGTTTCTTTCCAGCAGCCCTGAGATACTTTATCTATTCAATGGTAGTATTTGATAGGGTTTATAAAGAGGCTCTCAAGTCAAGTCTTTCAAAGGTGGAATGGAAGAAATATGTATCAGAGAAACTTGGCAGGAAGTTTCTTGCCAATGTTTGAAAAGAAAACTTCAGCCAGGTGAAGGTGTGAACTATGTACTGGTTACTGACAGTGCAGCTAGCTCTCTGGCTGTACCATGCATGGGGATTCTCAATTGGATGCCTTTAAAGATACAGATATGAGGACCCTTGCAGTACCTACTTTGAACTGGAGCAAAGGAAGCTCCAGTGTAGGCAGAGCCTGTCAGGTCAGGTTGTTCAGTGCTTAAGAGACCTGTGGAGCTGGGATAGTCAAGATTAGTTTTCATGCCCCTCTCCTGATATTTAGGCAAATAAGGAATTAAGCTCAGTCATACTCTTTCCTGTAGTCTGTGAAATTTTATTAATGGCTCCTAAAAAGAAATGTATAAGTTGCTCTCTTTGAAGTAGCATCTGTTTCAGTAGAGGAAGATGATGACTCTGTGGTAGTGGTATTGACATTGAAGCATGCTTGTCAGATTCCCTTGCTAAGAGTCATGGTGTACACATGGTCTGTTACTCCACGTGGGAAGGTGTCTTGGAGCCCTGAGTGGGACCTGCCTGTTTGCATGAAAGAGCTGGAGATGCCAGTGGAGCTTCCTGGGTCCTCTTAGCTCACCAGGGAAAAAGTCAACTATGAGTGGAATCTAGGAGTTAATCCAAGTGGTTTATCAGGTTGCTGCTGTCCCTAGGGTTTCCACCAGGCTCTTTCAGTCTGCTATTTAACCTGAACTGCTGATTACAATGAGGAAAACCCTGCTAGTTATGACTCAAATGCATTCTTTCTGACCACAGAGTAAAGTTCAGTGCAGTGATCCTGTTGGCTTGAATTGCCATGATCTGTCTCACAGATGGCCCATAGAGCCATGCCAGAGGGGCTGGGACCACATTTGGAGCTCGTTGTGGCTGTATCCAAGTGCACTTAGCTTTAGTCGGCTGCATGGGACTCATGGCCTCAAGATCTC
>PVKA01019907.1:11257-41357 GCA_004027165.1 Ctenomys sociabilis
AAAAAAAAAAAAAAAAAAAAAAAAAAAAAAAAAAAAAAAAAAAAAAAAAAAAAAAAAAAAAAAAAAAAAACAAAACTTGGAGGTGGATGATACTGGGAACTAAATATCATCTCAATTTATTTGCCATTACTTCTTCAATTGGTGATAACTTTTTTTTTTGTAAGGGTTTACAGGGTCTTACTACATAGATTGGACTTGTAGTGATCCTCCTATTCTCAGACTCCCTAGTGCCGGGATCACAGGGGTGCACCACTACATCCCTTCAATCGCTATCTTAGTGCGCCCTGGGGGCAGGGCCAGCATGGCCCACCAGGGATTGAACCCCAGCCACTGTCTGCCTAACCAGGCACTTTAATCTGCTGAGTTATTTGGTTGCCCACATTGGTGATAACTTGAAGGGAAAGGAAATAATTACTCAGTAAGCTAGCATTTTGTCTACATTGTACATTGCTGTACTGGGAAACACAGGCTGTGATCTCCCTGGTTCTTAAGAAGCTGAATACCAGGTTGGGTAACTGAGCTCCTCAAGGCTACATACCCAGTCAGTAAGTGATAGAACTTGGATTTGAACGCAGATCTGTTTGCTAGTACTGAGAAGAGGCAACCTGGAAGAATCAATTGGGCTTCTGAGACATGTGTTGCCCCCTGCTGCCATTTCCAAGTTATTGAAAATAAAGACCAGTTAGTACATTTGCAAGTTGTCTGGCAATTATACAACAATAACAGGGCAAGTGAAAGGCAGAAAATTTTTTACTTCTTCATTTTCTCATGGTGTAGGTAAGATCACTGAAGGAGTCATCTATTTTTGACAAATATTTAGCACCTGATGTTGATATATACTAAAGGCTGCTGATATAATTTACAGGCTGATTATAAGGACAAATGAGGCAATAGTGGACAATAGAGAAACTCACTGGCAGGGCTGGAGGAGGGGAAGTGAGTCTGGCCCACACCCTTCACAGATTTTCCCCTGAGCTATGAAAATCACCGGAATAAAACTCCATTCACTGGAGAGGAAAGATTTTGTGTCAATGTTGGGCCATCTGGTATCTAAGAATATCCAAGCCTTGACCTTTTTTGTTCCTGACCAAAACAAATTCAAATGCTTTGCTGGATTAGAGCACATATGTCTCCAGGAACCAAGATGCCTACTGTACTTTATTTCCATGCGCCTCTGAGATGATTGCCTGGTGCCCGTTTCTGTTCTATGCTCTGTACGTAGCATACTGGGATAACTATTATACGTTGCACTTTTTCTCACTGACACACCCAGTGTTTTTTCAACAGCTCTGTTTTGTGCAGATTTTCCCTCCTTTTAAATAGTAACATGTCCTTCTGTTTGCCCCCCTTTTAACGCCAAATGCATTATTATCTCAGAAACTTTTCTTCTGAAGTTATTCCTTCATTCTTGAGAAACTCTAGCCTCTGCCTACATTCAAATGAACTATATCTCTATGTGCAGTATCTTTTGAAAGAAGAAGTTCCTGCAGGGGGTAGAATTATAGTCCTGAGCCACAGGTTTGCAGACTGTGTCGAGCCTGTGGGCTGGGTCCAAGTGAGGGCAGCTGTTCACAAATAAAGTTTTCTTGGAACACAGTCATGCCCATTTACTCCTTGGTCCTTGGTGACAGCTAAAACAGAAGAATTGAGTATTTGAGACAGACCGTATGGCCCCAGACCAAACATACTTGTCATCTGTTCCTTTACTGAAAATGTTTCCTACCCATACACAGGTCAGCCCTGACTGCAAATTCGAATCTCCTGGAGAGCTTTTAAAAACTGACTACTGCCTGGACTCCATTCTGAGGGATTTTGATTTAATTGGCTTTGGATAGGCCCAGGCAGTTTTGTTGTTTGAGTCTTTAAAGCTCCCTTAGTGAGATCTACTGGGTTTGACTGTGAATGTCCCATCTAGCAGCAGGAATATGGCTTGGTTGGCCCAGCTCCTAGGAGCCCTACACTAAAGGTTTCTTTGGGTGCTTGAGAAAGAGTAGACCTTATCTCCAGTGAGAAAGTGCTGACTCACCCCGGAATCTTGAGTCAGGTGGTGGTGAAGCTTGACCTTATCAGCTATCAGTCCTGCCAACATTCTTTATGAGGCTCCAGGCCCACCCCATAAAGACTATCTTCTATCTGTGCCTTGCTATAGGGTGTTTCTCATCTGCTGTCAGGGTTAGGATAAGGGCTACAGTCCATCTGATCAGCCTTTTGTTTTCCATCACATAAACATGTTGGAGCTGGCAGGAAAAAAAAAAAAAAAAAAAAAGGACTCTGAAGTATTTTTCACACACGTTGTTAGTTGGCAGGCCTCAATCCTGCAGGCTATAAAGGAGCACGTGTGTTTACTAAGAGAGAATTCCCCAGGAGTCCATGCTCTGGACACAAAATGAATGATGACATACTGTGGATCAATCACTACAAATTCAGTGTTTTAATCTATAAAGTGAGAAAACAATCATTATTTCCCTTTCATAAATGTATTATGAGAATCAATGAAATAAATATGAAAGGTACCCTATAGTAGCAAGGTGTAATAATTTACATTGTTGTGGTCCAGCTAAGCTATAACTTTGTATCATTCAAAGCAGTATTACATGTTTGAGCAGATTCCTTAAGCTGTTTAATAGCTCTGCATGCTCAAGTCTTCTACAGTGAAGAGAACTTAGAGGTAGAAGTCTCATATTTATCATAAACTTGAGATTGGAGACATGCTTACAAGGGGAAGGTCTTTTTATAAATGTTGTGTAGTGCGTGCTGTTTAAAAGGGGGTTTGGAGTCTTGAGCTGTTCCTTGAGTTCTATAATTGGCATAAGTGGTTCTGTTAGATTTACCGGCAGATCTAAGGGACTGAGAATTTTATTTATAAATTGAACTATTCTATTAAAAGTTTTGTCCATGTTCACAACTATTCTTAGCATTAGGAGACAAAATGTGTTCACAATCTTATGTACTTGTGTTGCCTTTCCTGTTATCCCAGGCCTACAGTTTTGTAATTTTAGAGACCATAGCAAAAGTGACATGAATGGTATCCATATAAGTAAAACCTGCCTTGTAGGATAATTTCGGCTTCACATAACAGAATATTAATTCTCATGGGCTGGAACAAAAGGCAAGTCATTGTCACCAAACACTCCTCCAGATGCTGTGTGTAGTTGTCCCCTGATTGCTGTGTAGGTGTTCACTGCTGTCTGCACCTGTTATATGTGTTTAAAGTCTTTGCTAATATTCCCTGTGAAATCACACAGAAGTTTGGTGATGATGATTTCCAGATATTGTTACTGATGTTTAACATTGAAGTTAACTTTATTGAACTCTTGTGGTAGGGTTACTTTCAATTCTTATAAGAAGGTCCCAGGTGATAGCTGTTGGCCTGTCTCCCTGCTAAGTTGGCAATTTCAGTACACATTTAAGGGAGGAGTCAGCAAGTCCTTGTCTACTTTCCACATTGCCTCCTACCAAAGTGCAAGACCTTTAAGTTTAGTTCTAGGAGACTTAAGTCCTGGGAATTTAATATAGAGCTTTTATGTAATTTTGTAAACTGCTTGGGGGTGTTATTTGAGGTATTGCTTTCATTACTAATCTTAAGTGAATCCCATGAGTCAGCTAGAGTTGAAGTTGTAGGATTTGGAAACAGGCATTCTCATCTAAAAGAGAACTCTGCTTTTGTTTTTGTTTTTGGTGGTTCTGGGGATTAAATAGAAGCCCTTGAGCATGTTAGGCAAGTACTCTACCTCTGAGCTCCAGCTCCAGCCCAATAATTCTCTTTTAAAAATATTTTATTCCCTGGCTTTGAGAGAGAATGATTCTAAGAAAATTTGAGATAAGCTGGCAGACATTTAGCTCCTCCAGATATTTATTTCCAGTATATTCAGTTGTTTGAAGTTGTGACTCAATTTGGTTTAAATAGTAGATTTTCTGTAGAAGTGCTTTTAAAATGGGAGATGTGAACTGCCCAAATTAACTTTGGATGTGGTTATAATTGAAGTTTTAAATAATCTTGCTGTGTAAGCTGCTTGACAGTTTTGAGCAATCCTTTCCTGTAGAATGTCAGGGAAGGAATTTGAATTAATTTCTAGTTGTAGGAACCTATGTTAACTATATGACACTCAGCCTGAGGCATCCAGATCAAAGGAATAAAAGAAAATGTAGCAGCCCTGCGGATGGATCTTCTGAGGAGATGTGTTAAGGACAGTTCCTGGGCAGCTGATGGTACAATGTGGGGGTGACTCACAGATGAAGATAAGCTAGAGCAGGGAAGTTGTGTTGTCACAGTGCAAAAGGCAAATATATGGAAGGGGTGGCAAGAATAAGAAACAGCCATTGGGTGCTTCAGATGCCGAAACACCAGAAGATTTTGAAGCTATCATCATGGACAGAAATTGACAGTGCATGGGTCATATAAACAGCTTGGTGGGGCTTATTCACAGCAGGGATTGGGTATCTATACTAATGATGCTGTGGCTGTAAGAAGCATTTACATCTTGCACCTTGTCACACTGTTGAAGGAAACCCTCAGAGCTGTGCAGTGTGTTTTCACTAGGCATCCATCACTGGGCTGCTAGAACAGAGTGTGGGCCAATCCAGCTACTGAGAACAGACTGGAGGGCATGGCCTTCCTCAAGCCTGCCAGATGGACATGGGACTAGATTAAGTTGACCTTTCCATTTGGTTCTTAGGTTTTTTTTGTTGTTGTTGTTGTTGTTGTTGTTGTTTCAGGGTTTGAACTCAGGATCTTGTGCTTGCCAGGCAGGTGCTTAAGCCGCTGAGCTATCTCCCTGGCTATTTTCTTTTCTTTTTTTTTTTTTTTTTTTGTCTTTTTGAGACAGGGTCTCACTATGCAGTTCAGGCTGGCCTTAAGCTCACTTTGTAGCTCAGGCTGGTCTCGAACTCACAACAATCATCCTGCCTCAGCCTCCCAAGTGCTGGGATTACAGGCATGTGCCACCACGCCCGGCTAAATCATGTTTTTTTTGGTGGAACCAGGGATTGAACTCAGGCCCTTGCGCTTGCCAGGCAAGCACTTATTCCACTGAGCCATCTCCGCAGCCCGTTATTTTCTTTCCGGTGTCAAAAATTATATATCTGGAGAACAATAAATGTGGAGAAAGTAAAGATGAATCATTTGTATATAACCAGAGTTAACCTTTTGGTTGTGTTCTTCAGTGATTCTCATGTTATGAATTGGCAAAGTTAGTAAAATGGGTTCATGTCACTTTTTCCATATCATAATCTTTTCCTTTCTTTTTGCATGTGTTGTAGCCCTAATAATTGATTTATCAGAAAATAGAGTTGGTTTACCTACAGCTATTTGTTTTCCTATATGTAATTGTAGAAAATTCTGACACCAGCAAAAATCAAACATTACACAGGTGTGAGGTTGTGAAAGCTTAATTTAGGAGCTAGCTTCCACTTGTAAACCTGAGATTAAAATTGTGATTTGGAATGTGCGCAATTATGTACATTTGAATATTTGAGAAGATCTATTATAAAATAACACATTTTTCTTTTTGCTTAGCTTTCTCTGGATATTCAGCAAATACAAAGTATGACCCACACCAAATTAAAGCAGAAATAGCAAGTCGTCGGGATAGGGTGAGTAAAATAAGTGCTTTAACATTTGTGTGTATTTTTATGCCACTTTGCTTAATCTGGTTCATTTTGTGGACATCAGTGTGTCTAACATTCATACTTTAGTAAGAGTTTCAACTTTTGTTTTGTTTTCTACTTTTTTTTCTAATAAAAGAAAAAGTTTTATTTTAAAGCCAGGCCAGAAGTAGCTTATATCCTCTGTGTGTGTTTTATGGGGCTGAACTCACCAGTCATTCAGAAAGCTGTGGTGACATCAGGGCGCAGTCTCCCAGGTGTGCTTCCCCGAGGTATCTGAATGCTGACCTTGACCTGGGCCAGCTGGGTGCTGCCTTCTCTGCTGGGTAGCCTGTGCTCAGGGCTGGCTTCTGAACAGTGTTTGACTGGAGGGCTCTGATGCTCCTTTCCTAATGTTACTGGAATTCTTCAAGTGTTGCCTTGTTTTATCCCTTCAGATCTTTATTTTGGTATCCCGTGAAGGGGGACATTTGTGTCGCATTTTTGACAGAGCACAGGAAGCACCTTGACAGTGCTTCCTGATGTGGTGTAGCAGATGCCTCCTCTTGTGGTGTGTTGTTCCCTGGCCACGATATGCTGTTTACTGTGGTGGTGCTCAGATGTTGGCCCAGCTAAGGAGAACACCTAGGGAGCTTTGTAAAAGTCCAGGCTCCCAGGCTTACCGCTTAGCTTTGACTTGGGCATGGAGTAGTTCAGAATGGTTCAAAGAAGCTCACCTGGTGACTGAGTTTCAGATCGAGAGCATACTTTAAGAAAATGTGTAAATCCTTACCTAGAATAAGAACATAGTTACTGGGGCTGGGGAGATGGCTTAGTGGAATAAGTGCTTCCCTGGCAAGTGCAAGGGCCCAAGTTCAATCCCCGGTTCCACCAAAAAAAAAAAAAAATTAAAAAAGAGGGCTGGGGAGATAGCTCAGTCAAATAAGCGTTTGCCTGGCAAGCACAAGGGTATAATCCCTGGTACAGCAAAAAGAAAAAAAAAAGAAGAACATAGTTAGTAATTCCCTTTCTGGCTAGGGAACTGTCAGCAATAGTTGAGGGATTTTTGTATCAGAATAAGGTGATTCTGCCAGACTGGTACCTTTAGATATGTGTGATAGAAATTCATGGTGTTACACCTAAGTAGAGTCTTAGATGATAGTACCTATAACAACTGTAAAAATCATTTTGCAGTTTCTCTTTAGAAAAAAAAAAAAACATGTGATTTGTCTTTAGCTTTCCAGGTTAAAACGGGAGCTGGCCCAGATGAAGCAGGAACTACAGTACAAAGAAAAGGGTGTGGAGACCCTGCAAGAGTAAGTGGACTACATGTGTGAATGGGGGCATTTTTCTCCTGTCCCAACCTACTTTGTATCCAGACATGTATCCACAAGCTTCATAACCTTTGTGTTTGTGCCTTTATTCATGCTCAATATTTGCCAGTCCTCAGCATCCAAGCCTCTTTTCTTTGATGATAACTTTATTCTTTTAAGTGGAAATATTTGGAAAATAAAATCTTTCATTTTTATATTTATATACACACATATGACCTTTAAATTCAGGGTTTGATTAGTTTTATTCTTTTAAACTTTTTATTCTGAAATTAAAGTTTAAAAAATTGAAGTAAGTCTATGGCCATACCACCCTGAATGCACCTGATCTCGTCTAAAAAATTGAAGTTAGAGTTGAAATTAATTAAAATTCCTCCTTTTCAGTAGCCATATCTGAAGTGCCACATGGCTGGTGTACATTTTCTCCACCACGGCTCTAGTGATGTTTTAGACCAGGTAACTCCGTGGGGATCATCCTCCATGGTGTCAAGCAACATCCGTGGACTCAAGCTCATAGCTGCTAGTACCATCCACCTCTGGTTATGACAGCTGACAATGTCTTGAGACATTTCAAGGTCACCAGCTAAGAAGCACTGCACCAGGGGCCTATCAGAGGGCAGCATTGGCTGTAGATTTCCATCACCATAGGAAGCACTGTTGGACAGTCTTGTCTAGAGGCCCTGTTCTCATCTTTACAATTAGAACTTTATCCCTACTAAGAGCTTAAGGATGAACTTTTCATAATTAATGAGCTCTAGTAAACCAGAAGTTAAATGAGCAAATTTGTTATTTTATAAGTGGTGACAGTGTTGGTCGTAAGCTCAATGGCTGTGGGTTTGTCTCTCTTCCTTTAGAGTGAGGCTTCATTGGCTAGACTTGGGTATGTGCCTCACACTTTCTGCACCTGTTTTTCTTATCTGTAAGTGGTGATTATCTTGGTCTTTTTGAGCCACTGTACCAGAATAGCATCGACTGGGTGGCTTAAACAGTAGACATTTATTTTGCAATTTTGGAGTCTCAAAGTCCAAGAGTCTGTTTCTGGTGAGTGCCCACTTCCTGGATTGTAGACGAACACCTTGTCACTGTGTCCACATGTGGCCAAGAGAGAGAGCTCTGATACTTTTCAAGATAATTAATCTCATCATGGGGATCCTGCCCTCATGACTTCATCCAAACTTAAACTGTATCCAAAAGTCCCCATCTCCAAATACTGTCACATTAGGGAGTGGGATTTGAACATAGCCTAGAGGAAAAGAAGACAAACATGTAGTGTGTATGGTGATGATTGTGTTAAGTTGTGTAATGGCAGCCCCAGGCCCAGTAGCTAGTTAACCTTCAGCAAAAGGCAGGAATCCACATCATTACTCTGATTGATAAATGTTCCAGTGTGTCATGCTTTGCATTCTGGGTACAGACTCAACAATAGTGTGCTGAGTATGGCTGTGTTATTCCTTTTGTGGGGAGGTAATAAATGAATGTATTTGAAAAGTATAATTATGTCAGCCTTATGTAAAGGATAAGAACTGGGCATTTCAAACCCTGACTTTCTTAATCAGCCAGGATTTGGCTGGCTCAGGATTTCTTCATGTGTTCATTCTTCATTGAGATCATCCATGCACCGGGAGACACGAAGGAAAAGTGAGCTGGGTCCTGCATAGAGGGGCTTGGCTTTTTCTGGCACTGACCCCTGCAGCTGTTACAAGGTGATGATTTATTCCAAAACACTGGCATGCCCCCTACAGGTGGATTTTGATAAGCCTGTTAACATATTTAGTGTGTTCTGCTTTCTTTTAAAGTCATCATTCACTTTTTTGTTTTTTCCACTGTTACTAAGCAACCTGTGTGTGTGTGCACTTTCCTGTGTCATTGATTTACAGTCTGAGATTTCTTTAATTAGCCCTCATTTGAACAGCATTTTTACTTTTTATTTTAGGCAGACTAATTCACTTTTGCAGTACCAGTGGCTAGTTTTGTTGTTTATTTTGTGCCCTTGATATAGTGGGTCCCTATGTACTGTCCCAGTTTGTCATTCCCTGTGGGCAGTCTGCTCAGCCCCCACATACTCTGACATGTTTTAGGATGCTTCTGTGTATGGTGTGGCTGTGCCACTTCTGTTAAAGAGATGGGTGAAGACTAAGTGCTAGGAAGTAATTTGATTTGCTAGGTCATCAAAAGTTGCCCATCTAGTTGAATTGGAGTTTGGTTTCCTTCCTTTCTGTCAGCATTCCACAGTGGGTGTAGACAATTGTAATTGTAATGTGAAGCATTGTGTGTGCTAACAGTTGCAGTCTCACTGTCACTTGGAGAAACTCTGAGGAAGGTAATTGGGCTTTTGTTTGTTTGTTTGTTTGTTTTTTTGGCAGAAACAAGGATTGAACTTAGGCCCATGTGCTTGCCAGGGAAGTGCTTATTCCACTGTGCCATCTCCCTGGCCTCAGTAACTGAGGTTTGGGAAGAGTTTAAGGTTACGCAGCTCCTCTGAGCCTCTCAGAAAAGTCAAGTCCTGTACTTTCCTGCTGCCTGTGGCTTCTGTGTTGGGTCCCCGGGCTCCATACCTGCTCCTTTGCCTGCTCCATTGTTCTGAGCTGCTGTATTTCCTTATTTCAAGACAAAGGTTATATTGCAATGTCAGGATAAGGCTGAAAAAGCAAAAAAAGAAAAGGTGCTGCTGACTGAAAAAACTGTCCCCCTTGACCTTGGTGGGACACAAGTCCGTGACTTGGAATTGTGGTCATCGAGGATAGGAGAATGAGGCCTCTGTTTCTCCCGGTGTTTGGGCAGGGAAACAGGAGCCCACACAGACAGAAGCATAACTTTACTCCTACAGGCAACATGGAGTATGAGTTGTGCTCCTGGAAGAGAAAAAGGCAGTGTTGTTTGTATTTAGTTTCTGCTTTTGTTAGTATGATCCCATGCTTGGGAGCTGTAGTTGTAAACTTGCCCCTGGCCAAGAGGAGGTTCCTCTTGCCTTCTAGAGCTCTTGGGGATACCCGCCCTTCCCTGAGGAGGCCCAGTGATAGGGAAGGCTCTGGACCTGGCCTTGGTCCTGAGGGGCCCACCCTACACTGAGCCTGGTACCCGCCAAGGGGCCAGGCAGCTACCCAGCTCAGAGGAGCTGCCCATGGAGCAAGTGCTCGCTCAGTCTGTACGTTGTCTCATCTCCCTTTGAAGCCAGGTTGTCACTGTCTATTTTGTTCTGTGACCCAGCCTTGCAGGAAGAAGTGAAACATGGGCATTTATACTTCTCTTTAAATTCTTTGTAATTGCAAAACAATCATGTAGTTTTTCTCTGAGTTTCATAGGTGATGAGATTTTAAAAAAATATGTTTGGATAAACTTGCAAATTTATACTATTCATTGAGAATGAAAACTCTTTGTAAACTTCAAGAATATGATAACTCTACTTCTACTGTGAAACCCTGACCATAAACACAGGTAGCATACACGGTTGTACATGGATGTGGAGCTTCTCTGCTTTTATTATGAAGTTCCATTTAAGGCAGTGGCCCTAGATTTCCCTCCAGAAAACTTTCTGCTGTTCGTGCTTCCCAGAATCTCCAGTGTATTCTTTTCCAGAGCACCTCACCAGGAGTTTGGCTGCTTATAACATTTTAAACTCTACTTGTTTATCTTGGTGAATTTCCTGGCTAGCAAGGAAATCCATCATTATGCTCGAGTCCAAGTAAAGAAAAAAGAACCTTTTGTATTTTAAAAAATATCTCTATTTGTTGCTAATATTTATAGAAGGCAACTAATTGTTGATATAGTCAGCGGATTAATGATAGAGATTTAGTATATATATTGTATACTAACCAGTATAGTATATGTATCATGTACTAAATTTTCAATGATGGAAAATGTCAGACATAAATAAAGGTAGAAGAGTGTAATGAAACTCATGTGTACTCCTCAGCCTATCTTAATCACACACTGGCCAGTCTTGGCTCATTTAGTCCCTATCCCATTCCCTGAGCTCCAAGTCTCTTATTGAAGCAAATCTGCAAATCCCATTGAATTGATAAATAGCTCCCCCAAAGCTCTGGACTTATTTTGAAAACATAATAGTAACACCCGTAGCACACTTCTTAGGCATCCCTTCTCCAGTGGTAGCCCCAGTTTCCTGCTCTGTTTGGATCCAGAGTATGATGAGGCCCACACAGTGTATTTGGTTGATGTGAAGTCTTTTTCTCTCTTCTTTTCATTTTCTCGATTACTTACTTGATGAAGAAAGTAATTTGCTTCCCCTGTAGAATTTTCCTGATGTTGGTTTTTACTATTTGAATTCACAAGTTGTCAGGAAACATGATCTTCTTGTCCCTCTGTTACTTTTTTTTTATTTTTTTACAGTACTGGGGATTGATCTTGGGACCTTGCACTTGCCAGCAAGCCCTTCAGTCACTGAGCTATTTCCCTGGCCCCCCTCTGTTACTTCTGCACATGTGTATAAATAGTACTAGAGGCTGGTTCTGATTCAAGTTCGATTTCCTTTTCTTTATTTTTTTTTAAACCTTTTAGTAAGATGTTGTGGGTGGTAGCATTGCTTCTGCCAGAGAGCATGTACACTTTCCTTGTCTTGTTTTTGTGCTGGGAATGTTGGTGGTGGGTTCTGCCTTGATCAGTCTGTTGCTTGTATTTACAGTTTAATACTTCCATTGGGCCTATCACCTAGTGTGTATCTTTCAGGATAAGTTCCTTAAAGCAGTCTTGCTGCATCAAAAGGAGCATGTGTTTGTCATGTTATTGGATATTCACAACTTTTCTTTCTAAGGTCACACCTTTGTACATTCTGACCACTACCATGAATGTTCCCATTTCCATGGCTTTGCTTACAGAATAAGCTCTTGAATCTTTGCCTCTCATTGGTGAAAAGCCAGTATCTCAATGTAGTATCAATTTGTATTTCTCTTGAAGGTCTCTAGAACAGTCTTCAGAAAATAAAAGCAACATTTATAGTCTTTAAAAAATTGAGCTTGTCTTTTGAAAGATCTGTTGCTCTCAAATTTCTGAGGCTTAATTAGGAAAATTGTCTTAATGTGAGTTAGTCCTAGGATTCAGGGCCAAACAGTAGAACAGAGCTGCAGGAAGGGTCTCCCAAATGGGTGGTCCCAAGAATGGACTAAGCACTCCAGTAGCTATGGAGAGATTCCCCTCTGTGGTAGACTGTGAGTTGTCACGCAGCATGAATGCTCATTTAACATGGCTTCAACCTGAGTTTCCCACGCTTACGTGACATTGACGCCTTTATCCGCCATGACACCTATAATGTCCCTGAGCACTGGCTCAATAGCTGGAATGCTGTCCTGACCGCCTCGTTACCACATCCGTTGTTCATGGTGTAATATTTCCACACCTGGCATCCAACCCTTCGCACAGCTTCCACTGTGGCTGCTCTGAGCCGAGCCGCTATTATGACTCACTGTGTTCACGTGGTAACCACAGGGATTCTTTTAAATGTCTCCTCTGCTTGTGACCCTCCTGTGGCTTTTGTGCTCACTCAGAAGACAAGCCAGACCCTAGCTGAGTGGGCCCCCTGAGCCAAGCTCATTTCTCTGTTGTTTCATCCTTGCTTCTTCCAGCCACCCAGGCATTCTGCTGGCAGTCTAGCATGCCAGGCACATCGTGCTTTTAGCATTGGCACTTGCAGCCCCTGTGGCTATAATGCTCTGTCCTCCAAATGTATTTGTCCCTTCTGCAGATGCCTGGTTGGTGGCAGCTTGCCAAGGTCTCTGCATAACCATTTTATCTTTAAAAAGGTGCTCTCTGCATTTTACACTCTGCCAAATGCTTGGTTTTAATTTGTTTTAAAGCTGGATCACTGTCTGATCTAATGATTTATTTTTATTGTCCCTATCTTTGACTCAGATTGCACTGTGTGAGGACAAGGACTTTGCTCTGTTCCTTGTCTCATCCTGGGGACCCAGACAGTTCCTGGCATAGGGCAGGGCTCTGTGGAATGAATGGGCAGCATCCCAGTTGCTGTGTGGCCTGGCTGTTGTTGCTGCTCCTGCCACTGGGAGCTGTCAAAGTTTACTTTGTTGTTGGATGCTGGGACCCTCTGAGCAAGGGCAGATCTATCCTTAGCCAAAAGTTTTGCCTGACTGCAAGGATCTTAGGGTGGACTCTATAAATAGATTTGCTTTCCTCATTAACTACCATTTCTTCCTTCTTATTTTTTGAGATGGGGGTCTTACTAGATAGTTCAGGCTGGCCTTGAACTAATGGCAGTCCTCCTGCCTCAGCCTCCCAAGTGCTGGGATTACAGGCTTGTGTCACTATGCCTAGCCCTTAGCATTTCCTTCTCATCTGCATTTTTATATTATATTGTCTTTTTCTTCATTTTAAAGAAGTCTTGGGCTGGCCAAATAGCTCAACAGATTAAAGCATTTGCAAGCAGGCACAGAGGCTGGGGGATTTGATCCTACCCTGTTGGCCCTGCCCCTGGGGCGCTCTGAGAGGCAGTTGAGACTAGGCGTGGTGGTGCAAACCTGTAATCACAGCACTTGGGAGGCTGTGAATAGGCATATCACTATAAGTCTGATCTAGTAGTGAGACCCTCAATACCATGTAGACCCTTCCCTAAAATACAAAAAAAGTATTGTTACTTACTACTGCAATTCTGATCACAGAAAGGGGTGTTCACCAAGTGTTCCAGTAATCAGTTTCCACAAGGGATGTTCTGGGCCACTAGTTAAGCCTCTTGGCTTCAAGTTTTCTAATTGCATTTGATAATACACGGAGGCATGGTAAGCATTAGAGTTATCCTTCTGTGTTTCTGGGCACACAGTACTTCTGAAGACTCAGGATTGTCCATTGCAGAACAGGCCTAGGTTAATAGTGTACCACTAACATGGCATATAAGTCACAGCCCATGCAAAACCCTGTGGTGCACAGATGACAGTAGAGCATACAGAACCTGACATGGAAATAAGAAAATCATTGTTCCCAGTGTGGGTTGGGTCCCATGGCCAACCAGGACCTGCTGTTGAAAGAAATCTGCTAGGAGCTTTCGGAGATGCACCCGAGACCTTTCCTATGCTGCTGATATAAAAGTAGTGGTTGCAACAAAACTTTCCATTCCCTTCAGTTGTAGCCTGTGGTACTAGCATGGAATATCTTTTTTTTTTTTTTTGTCTTTTTGAGACAGGGTCTCACTATGCAGTTCAGACTGGCCTCGAGCTCACAACAATCCTCCTGCCTCAGCCTCCCGAGTGCTGGGATTACAGGCATGCGACACCACGCCCGGCTCTAGCATGGAATATCTTTAGAGACCTGGCAACCCTTCTCTCCAAGATACAATGTTAAGAGAGTGTTTGGCTGCACTCTTGTTTTTGCTAGTGCACTTCTCTTGACAGCTTCAACTGAACAGTAGGTATAGAAACGTTAGGGCAGTGTAGCAGAGGCTAATGATAAACCTTTGGAATACCCATTTGCCTGCTTGAGGTCTCACCTGCAGCTGAATCTCTTCCTCCTTTTCTTTCACCCAGCCCTTCACAAATGGCTTGAAGATCCTTCTTTTCTTTGGAACAACATTTAACTGGCTGCATGGTAATCTTCAGGCTTGACACAGTGGGTCTCTGGGGCCTTTGACTTTCTCTTGCTAGCCCAGTGCTGTAGAGGATGAGTGCTGGCATGTGGGAGCCAGTTGGAAACCCGTCTCAAGGTTGTGGGACCTTGAGCAAGGCAGGTAACCTCCCAGAAGCCAGGTACAACATGTAGGGGATGGAAAAGTGCAGACTGCAGGTCAGTATGCCGACCTCTCCCACAGGGCTCCATACCATAGGTCTTCCTTAGTACTGCGTGTTTTTTGGTTCTCTGTCAATTTGCAAAAATCTGTCTTTGGGCTGGGGAGACAGCTCAGTGGTCTAAGCACCTGCCTGGCAAGCATAAGGACCTGGGTTTGATTCCCAGTAGTACATGCTGTGCTGGTCACCCAAACTAGGTTTGGTGGCACACAGCTGTATCCCAGCACTAGGGAGGCTGAAACAGGAAGGTCACTATGAGTCTAAGCTGCACAGCGAGACCCTGTACCAAATAAATAAATAAGATTTTAAAAAATTAAAATACTGACTCCATTTCCTGTTAACTATCCTTTATTTTGCTCTTAGGTTTATTTGTAATTTGAGTTTCTCATGGACTGTTAAGGGCTATCAGACTTATGGCTCCAGGTTTTATCTGGAATGACATAGGCAAATGGCAACAACTTAGGTGGGTTGTAGGTTATGACACTAAAAGAACGTGTTGGAAGGCCTTTGATTAAACTAGAATACAATGCCTTGTTGTGCAAATAAGCCTAGAACGTTTTTCTACAAGAAAAGTTTGCTGGCATCTTAGGGAGAGCTAGTGCTTTAGGATTTGGGGGTCTTTTATTTCTGCTTTGTGTGACACTCTTCATTCTTCCTAGAGTATCTCAAATGAAATATGTATGGGCTTTCCCCTGATCTTATGTTTTCCTACCTAGTATATCTTGGTGTCACTGTGATCCTTGTAAGATTAGTGGTTCTCAATGGGAGTGTTTGCTCTGGGGGCAGGTGCTGGGGTGGAACCCAGGGCCTCGCACATGCTCAGTGTGTGCTCTATGGCCAAGCTTCTCTCTCAGTCCAAGGGGAACAGCTCTCTACCTGAAATCCCACCCCTGGCCCAAGCTTGGGAACTGGACATAGTGCTGAAGATCTTTGTCTCTGGTTTTCATGTTGCTTTTTCCTTCAATAATTTTGTGATATAATGTTTATCGCAGACTTCTTTCTGCTGTGAAATCACTGCGAATTTACAAGTGTAAAGCCCATGATGTTTGGTTTAATGATGTCTGTAATAAAATACTGGTCAGCGAATAATAATTAGTGTAAGAAGAACTTCTTTCAACATTGTTATTCTAGGAGCTGGTTGTTGGATTAACAGATCTCCCAGTTTCATCTGTGGAAGGTAGAGGGTCATCTGCAACAGGACTCCAGAAGCGGGTAGTTGGCCTGGTCACTCCTCATTTTGGCCCTGCTCCCTGTTGATCACACTGTTTAGCCACACAGCACTGCTAGTGCAAAGTATCAATGGATGACACTGACTTTTTATTTGTTACAGGTGATAAAGTACAAGATGGAATGTTAGGGAATGTCCCATTTGGCTTATAGGTCTGCATAAGGTCCCTGCAGGGAGTGAGGAAGCCAGCCATTGTGGTAGGAGTGCTGCTGGTTTTAAGACAAAAGAGTTTCGAAAATGTACAGGGGACTTATATGTCTGCTGTTGTTATTTTTGCTGTTGGGTTACACTTTTCACTTTTTTTTTTGTCTTTTTGAAACAGGGTCTCACTATGTGGATCAGGCTGGCCTTAAGCTCACTTTGTAGCTCAGGCTGGTCTCCAGCTCCCAACAATCCTCCTGCCTCAGCCTCCTGAGTGCTGGGATGCGCCACCACGCCCGGCTGGGTTACACTTTTAATAGATGCTAAATGGCTTGCTGATACTCTACTGGGATCTGGTTCTGTTTTATTGCTAAAGCTCATGATGGTCCTCAAGGTGTGATAGAGTTAAAACCGACTGCTTCCATCATTTGGATGAACTGCTGTGGAAGAGCCAAAGTAGAGATTAACAGAGAGTGGAGGGAAAAAGAAGAACCAAGCTCGTGGCCCAAACTTTAGTTCTTGCTCACTTATTCGGCATGAAACACTGTATAGTAATTAAAGTACACATATCTTCTTGGAAAAAAACTACACATCTATACCTATTCCATTATTGAAGTTTCCCAGGGCCATGCTGAGATGTAGAAATGAGTCACTGAAGTGTGTGTGCATGTACTCTTTGGGAACAGGACTTAGGCTCAGTCTTCATAAATGTTTCATTTTAGCTGGTGGCAGTTAACACAGTGCTCTATGGCCCTACAGCCCTAGTCCAGCCAGGGGGCAGTATTTGTCTTTCTCTTGTTCCAAGGATGCTCTCAGGTTGAGTTCAGTGCTGAGCTGTGCTGTGAATTGTGACATTGTGTGGCAAGGAATTTATTAACAATAATGAACTACTGGAGTTGAAGGATTATTTTTTCCCCTGTAAGTAGATTCTTCATAATCCTGGTAATAACAATGAGCACAAATATTACATGCCCCACCTTGAGTTTTCTTCTTCAGTCTCATACGATTCCTATGGGAAAAGTAATTTTAGTGTCTCTTCTTGAGATACAAGGAAAGAGGTTGAAAGAAGTGCAGTATCTTGCTGAGGTTTACACAGCCAGTGCTGAGTGCCACTGATTCTCATGCTCATAGGCTTGTGTGAGTGGAAAACAAGGCAGTTTGGGCTATCAGGTAACGATCCAGATCTTCAGGATAACATGTAGGCAACATATAACCAGAACCTGTGTAATGGTGGGCCTAGAACCTGAAAAACAAGATAATTGCTTCTCAGGGAAATTCATTCCATTTTTTGGACTAGTTTCCCCAGCTTCTTAGCCCCAAGGGCTTCCAACGCCTGGTACTTAGGTTTGGGAGATGTGACAAAGCATTTGCTCCTGAGACTGCCTGCTCTTTGAAGGCAGAGCCAAGTCTTGTCCTGTTTGGTGCTCTGCTTGCACCACCTGGAGCCAGGCCTGTGTGCATGGGTTGGTTGGAGGGAAGGAGGGATGAAAGAAAGAAAGGAAGCTAGTTAGATGATGGCTGTTTGGATTGAAGAAAGGATTAAGGAGGTTAGTTGGAGAGAAGAGACATTAGCCTTTCTAGCTTTTGCCCAAGGTGCCGTTATTGACAGCTCACCACGTCCTGCTATTTCCCATGTACCTCCTTGCACACAGATCTCATTCATAGGTTTATTTAGTAAACATCGTTGACCACTAATCTGAATGATGTTGGGGTTAAACAAAGAACATTTGGTGCTCCAGAGAGGGGGTGTGCAGCCTACTATGTTGCTCCAGGCAGTGATCTTGTTGCTTGCTGCTCATAGAAGTCACAACCATCCTCTAGTGCGCAGGGTGCACCTGGAATGAGGGCAGCGTCTACCAGGCAAGAGTTAGGTTTGTATTTACTACCAGAAATAAAGCTTTTGCGAAGGTCTTTGCTTTTCTGTGCCAGAACATTGCTTTTACCTTTTCCTACCTTCCTGTGATGTTTCAGTGGTAGTTGTTTAAAGGAATATTGTCCTGTGAAGAATGACTTTAACTTTCTTTCTAACCAGGATTGACCGGAAAATGTCAAGTGCTCATACCAACTACAAACTAGATGAGGCACAAGCTATAATGAGTGAGCTCCGCACCATCAAGAAAGCCATTTGCACAGGCGAGAAGGAGCGTCGGGACCTGATGCAGGTGAAGTCTGATTCCCCCATCCACCCACCTGCCTTTTAGCCTAGCTGATTGTTCATTTAAAATTTCTATATAATATTCTGCTTTTTAATGGTATGTGCATACCATGTTTAAATAAGTATTAATTTCCTGGGGTTATTATAGCAGAGTATCACAAACCAAGTGGCTTTGAGCAATAGAAATTTGCTGTCCCGGTGTTAGAAGGCAAAAGTCTAAAATGAAGATGTGGCTAGGGTTGCCTTCTCTGTGAAGGCTCAAGGAGGGCTGCCACTGCTGGTGGTAAATCCTTCTAGTCTCTTGACTTACGTGGTCCAGGTGTTCTTGGTCTTCCTTGGCTTGTAGACATATCACTCTAGTCTGTCTCTGTCATCACAGGGCCTTCTCCCTGGTTCTCAGTCTCCAGATTTCCTCTTCCTGTCAGTGAAACAGACAGTGGATTAGTGCCCACCCATCAAATATGACCTCCTAACTAGATTGCATCTGTGAAGACTTGATTTTCAAATAAGATTGAACTCACAGATTCCAGGGTTCAGGACCTGAGCACGTCTTTTGGGTGGAGGCACAACTAACCCATAACAGTGGTTGATAAAATTCATGCTGTTAATGATCACAATGCTTCAAAACATCTGTACTAAGAAGTCTTGCTATCACCCCATCCCCCACCTCCCTTAGCTGCTTTTATTCTTTTCTTAAATAACATGTCAGTGTTCGTGGAGATACAAATGTGTGAATATGTATTCAAAAGCCTCTGCATAAAGCTAGGACTAGGCTGCTGTTCCATTGTAGCTTCTTCATGATATAATAAAGTCCTGTACCTTTGCCATTATCTGTTCTCAAAGAGTTTCTTGATTCTTTGATACAGTTGTGTAATGTTTTATCATATGGACATACTGGACTTGTATAGCTAGCATCATTGTAGCTTTGTAATCTGTGCTTCTTTGCCTCTTGAACTGTGATTTCCATTAATTGTATAAAATGTTGTAGTTTTGCAAATGGAGACATACTGGCCTTTCTGTCTGGTGCTGGAATGTGTTCATTGCCTGCTGTTACAGCATTTTTTTGCTTGATACATTGAGAGAACACGTTAGTAGGATTCTGTAGAATGTAAGAATGAGAAGGGATGTGAGATAAAGCTCAGATTTAGAAGCAAAAATGAGACAGATATATAGCTACTACCTTGTTTGGCAGTGCCTCCTAAGGTTAAGGCCATGAGGAACTTGTAGAGCCTCTTTGTACTGCTCCTTAAAATGTAGTTTCCCAGGTCTCTTTCCAGACCTACTAAGTTTGAATTGCAGGAGGCAAGGCTGAGGGATCTATCTGTATTTCTGGATGAAGCAGGGGACGTCCAATGGCAGAGACAAGGAGGATGTGGGACTCCCCGCTGTGGCCCTTGGGAAGCCAGCGTACAGCCCTGGGAAAGCTGAGTTGCCTCACTTGGCTTCCCCTTCATGGAAGGGGTAGAGATAATTTTTGGAAGGTCTTTAGGCCCCAGGATCTTCTTTGACAGCTCTGCAGACTGTCTAGCTGTGAGAAATTCCAGGAGAGGCACGGGCAAAGTCCTATCCCAACAAAGTCAGTTAAGTTGTTTTGTCTTCCTCCTCTGAACTTAATACGACTGGTCCTTTCCAAGAAGCCTGTGTCTCAATTTCAGGCCAGTTATGTGAGTTCTGCTTACTTGTACATTCCTAACCTGGTGTCTGTAGCAATGCTGAATGAGAACAGGTTCAAAAGTGTAAAAGGAATGCTAGAAAGTCAGATTTCTCTTAAACTTCCACTCAGAGGAGCTCCCATGCCCCAGAATACATACTTATTCTAGTTTCTTTTTTCAAAATAGCAACATGAGATTACTTTGTAGAATTGTTTTTTACTAAACCAGATAAGATTGTGACTGAAAAAAAATCAGGCAATAAAAATAACATAAACATTGTCTGGCAGCTGTTTTTGTTTGTTTGTTTATTTATTTTTAATAATTTTATTGAGAAACAAATAGCAATGAGACAGTTTCAAAACTGATTAGAGGTGCCAGGGAGATAGCTCAGTAGAATACGTGCTTCTCTGGCAATTGCAAGGGTCTGAGTTCAATCCCCAGTTCTGCCAAAGACAAACAAACAAAAAACAATTAGTAGGACAGTTTCAACAATTAATACATTGCATAGTGTTGTCTTAGTGGTTATTCACTGTTCAAGATGCAGACATGATATCCTGTTTACAAACACCATTAGAACAAATGTTTGTATTCATGAATTAAGAGAATGTAGCTGTGTATCTATCCTATTTTGAATATACAGATACAAAATTGTCCTTCATTTATATCCCCTTTTTTGTCTAGTTTTGTCAGAGATGGGTATTCCATTACCATTTAAATATTGTAGGTACATGAATTCAGCAAAATATTCCAGTATAGTCCAGTAGTCCATAATAGGAATGGGTTTTCCGTAGGACTGGCAATGTCAGAAGTGGTTGACTTGAGCCTTTTACAGCTCAGCTGTTTGTTTAGTTTTGATGTTGGGGATTGAACCCAGGTCCTTTTCCCTGAGGCACATTTCAACCTTTTTTGCTTTGTATTTTGAGAGGAGGTTTTGCTGTAGCTGGTTTCATCTTCAGTGGTTTTTATATAAAAATCCCACAGAGTGGGATTTTACTTACAAAGAGAACATTTTGGATAGGAATATATATTTTTTTTCTGGAGGAAACACGAAGGTTTAAAAAGCAGTAGAAGTGATACCAATAAGTTGTCTGTAATATTCTTGTGCTTCAGAAGAGCTTAATTGTTATCTGATTTAAACGAGTAACACTTTCATTAAAAGTGTGTGGGGTTCAAATCATTTGTTTTAAATGTAACGAAAATAGGAAGTTTGTGTGTGTGTGTGTGTGTGTGTGTGTGTGTGTGTGTGTGTGTGCGTGTGTGTGAAAACACAGGTGCCACTGCTCAAGCAGTGATAGAGCCGCAGACCTCAAACTGGAAGGGAAACATTGTCATCTGTATTCAAAGAGCTTGTCTCCTCTTGCAGAGCCTGGCCAAACTGACAGATAGCTTCAAGAATAGCTGCTCCCTTGGTGAATTCCTCCATGATTTGCCTCCCAGTGCCAGTGCCCTTGGAGATTCTGGGGCAGCACAGCACTTCTGTGATGCTGGCTCCCAGACTGAAGCCATAGGGGAGGTATGTGCATCCCCTGTGCCCAGAGGGAAGTGGGGGTGGTGGTGTATGCTCCTCACTCCCTCAGCTGAGTTTTCCATTTTCACTTCAGAAATTTTGCCTTTTGTGCTATTTGGTTTAAAAAAAAGAATAGTGTTTCTCATATCCAACCATTCTTATTCTTCTAAAAGAATGTCAGGAAATCATGTTAAAGAAGCTCTGAAGCTTAGAGGAATTTCATCATGCCCCCAAACTAGTGAAGCATTGAGTTAGCCACAAAAACAGGAGAATCATCATTTGAGGCCAGGTAGCGAATAGTGAAAGACACTACTATAATCTTAATGAGTGAAGTTTGAAACTGATTTGTTACCAAAGAGAAAGTTGTTCAGTTCAGAGGGCTTGCTTTTTTTTTTTTTTTTTTTTTTTTTGGCAGAACCAGAGATTGAACCCAGGCCCTTGTGCTTGCCAGAGAAGCGCTTATTCCACTGAGCCATATCCCCGGCCCCTACAGAGAGCTTTTTTTATTTTAGGGCTTACTGTGTAAAGATGAGGTATCAAAGGAGTGCACCATGTCTCACAAACTAAAACACAAAACAAAGCAAAAAAAAAATCTGAAAGAGAAAGGAGGGAAACTTAAATTGGTGGAAAATTCTGGATTTTAAGTAACTAGCTAATACGTAAAAACAATTGGAAAATGGTGCCTTTCTGAGGAGAGTATAATGTAAATTATGACTCTTTATGTCCTAAATGTGCTGCTTTCAATTTTATTCTCATTGTTGTTGAAAATATACTTGGACATTTTTGACTAGGCATCTTCTTTGGTTTGAAGAATATGGTCACCATCTGTAACACAAAAGAATCTGGGAGCTAAATATTTGGCATTTTTGCTTAAAGATTTTGCAGTGAAGCAAGGGAGCAAGTACAGATCTCATTAGATTCTGGGAATGATTCCTTGCTGTTTATCATAAGGTTAGAATTAGATCTTAAATCTCTTCTGAGAGAAACAGGTAAGATCAGAGGTTCTCTACTGGCTTCAGTAAGCCATTCTAAAAGTGTCAGGTTGAATTGGTGGCCAGCCTGTTGCTGCTCTAGCTATGAACTGGCATGGTGTAGGAGCCCTTTTGGGGCTGGTTCTGGGTTGGTGGCTGGCATTTTAGTTTAAATAGTTTCTTGTTTTGCATGTTATTTTCAGTATAACCAATATGAGAATGTTTTAGCATAACAACTCAAGGAAAATGCTGAGGTGATACTCCATAATTCCAGATGATTGTGTCCCTGCTTTCCTCCCTTTACGTTTCTTCCTTTTCATGCCTTGCAACTTTTTCTTCCTCTAACTCCTGCCTCAGGCAGCTAGTCCACTTTCAGCTTTTGAGACTTCTTCATAGAGTGTCATCCCTTGGAATCTGCTGGGTAATACTAGAGTTCCTGGGTATTTAAACCCTTTGCATGGAGACCACCCACTCGGGACCCCTCTCCTGTCCCTCTCTTTGACAGGAGCTTTCTTTCCCTCAATAAATCTATTCTGCTCATAAAAAATAAAAAAAAAATAAAAAATAAACCCTTTGCATAAAATGATGTTTATTTGCATATAGCCTACGTACTTCATATGCAGACTTCAGATCATCTTTTTAATTACTTATAAAACCTAATGCTATGCAAATCATTGGTATATTATATAGTTTAGGAGGAAATGACAGGAAAAAATCTGTATCAATGTTAGTATGGATAAAGCCAGTGTGGGTCTAACAGTGCTTTGTATCGAGAACTGTGAACTCACAGGCAGGCTGACTATAATTTGGATCTGTTGCGGAACTAGAGAGCATATGACATTAAATGCCCTGAACTGTTTGGCCTTTGTTTCAACATAACACTAAGTAATTTTATATTTCTTTTAAAAGTTAATTTGTTGTTGCTATTGGAATTATAGTATACAACCGATTCATACATTTCTCCTGTTTAAAAATTGAACAACCAAACGAAAACCCCATACCAACTTTCAGGAATGCATATGTCTTTCCAACCTGATTCCCAACCTTCCACAGCTGGAAGGAGCAGCAGATTGTTGTTTTGAAAGTTTCCTTCTAGGCCTTTGAAAAGTTGAAATTGAAAGATGAAGTGAAAGGATATTCTTCATTGTTGATGAACGTTTAAATGGATTTTGTATTTTTGAAAATTTTTTAATACGTGTTTCCTTTCTCTTTTTGTTCTTTTTTTCTTGTGTTCTGGAAAGTTTATCTTTGATGATAAAACAAGACTTGTAGACCGAGTCAGACTTAATTGGCAGTATGAAGAAGCCCGTAAGAGGTAAGATGCATGCTTTTCCAATCTTGCCTTCTGCTCACTTACTTTGTCCCATGGAAAAAGGTTCAGCACAGTTCCAATGTGTGTTGTCCCCATATTGCAGAGTACCATCTGATGGAATATAAAGTAGAATCTTCATTTGATGTAGCTTCTTACTGCATGTCTTGGTTACTTTGCTGTCTTTGCTGAGACAGAATACCCAATGTCTAAATTTAAGGAAGGGAAGGTTTACTTAGCTAACAATTTGTGGAGATTTCAGTCCTTACTCAGTTAGCTCCAAGGCAGGATGGCATGGCACAGGGCAACAGCTCATGGTGACAGAGAACAGCAATAACAACAAGAGCAGAAGTGGGAGGAGCAGGAGAAAAAAAACTTTTCCATCCCTTATGTTATATGTAGGCTACCCACCCTAGGGTGGGTGTAGCACTCACACCTATAATCCCAGCATTAAACCATGAATCAATCACAAACTCTGGAAGCCCGCCCCATAACTGCATGAAGCTTTGGAGGGATATCTAGACACAAACCATAGCAGTGCACATGGCAGGCTTTTAAGCACATATTTGAATATGAAATTCTCAACACTCAGTTTTAAAAGGTGATTCAGTACGGGTAAAGACCTTTCCACCTTTCTGTATCAGACCAGATGGTTTAGAACTCTCCCTACCATCCTTCCCTCAACCAACTTATCAGGTCCTCAGGCCAGCAGCAGTAAACCATCATGTCTCCATATATGCAGCTGCTAATGCCATATGTAGGTCCATCTGTAGAGCCACACACCTTGGTTTTAAAGCTATTTTAGTCAGTATTAGGTCAGCAGGTGCTAGCAATGCATTCTTGATTTCATTTTGTTGAAAAGAAGTGACATGGTTTATGTTGACCTGCAGGATGACTCATTTGCCTTCTGCAAACTGCAGTTTGTCTGGGTTTGTGCACTGGGTTTCTGTCTGCTGCCTCTCTCCCTCCCGTCTTCATCGGATCACTTGGAGGGGCTTCTGAAGTTCTTGCTGATACAGTATTTCTGCCACAGTATTTTTAGTGTGGCGGATTTCTCCCTAGGTGGTCAGGGTCTCCATTCTCAACCTTCTAACCCTGTCCAGGCTTTCTTGTCCTGTTTGTAGAGACTTTATGTTCACTGTGCCTTCTAGAATGCCTTAAAGCCAAATCATTTCAAAATACATACTTTTGAAAAGTTTGAAGCATAGCTTTTATAAAATTTCCTTAACTCATGTAACAAATATCAGATGATTATCTTGAGAGGAAAAAGAACAGAATGCTCATGGGGTACAGAAATTCTCCTTTCCAGACAGTAAGCAGTTGGGCCTATGAAGTGTACTCTGTGATCCAGGGCATCTGGAAATCCATTTTGTTGGCCTTACAAAATGTGTAAAAAGTAGAAAGAACAGCAAACCATCCTCCTCCTGCTGCAAAGCAAAGTTCCATCCTCCTCCTGCTGCAAAGCAAAGTTCAGCTGCCAGAGGCCTTCTGGGTGCTGGGAGATCTGCACCTAGCTCTTGCTGTTTTCAGGGTTGACTTGTGGTGGGCTTTGCCTCTCCCTACAGGATGCCGCCAAGTTCACAGACCATTTACTGGTTCTCTCTGTGACCACATTCTTCATTTCTCATGCATTCCTTCTGTGCAGCCTCTGACTGCCCTCCACTCGCTCAGGCCTGTTTCTTGGTGGAAGTTTAAAGTGTGGGTGCTGGAATCTGCTGTGCTGTATTAAACACAGATAATACAGCACTGCTACACTTAGGACTATAATTGTTTTGTGTTGTGACATTTACCAAACATGGCAAGTGATTTCTTTGTTTTCTAGAAATGGAGTTAGTAACACAGTAAGTAACCTTCTGAATGTTGAAATAATACATTTTGGTTGAAAAATTGAGCACTTAAAAATATTTGGAAGGAAGTTACTGCATTTCATGATTATTTTCGAACAAAAGTATTATTCCCAGATCACCAGAAGCTTGTTAGGAAATGCACTGCAGTTAGAGGAGGTTTCTGCCCCCAACCTTTCAACCTTAGTGGTATCTCAGAATTGTCTTTCTGGCTACCCTGGGATGTTTAAGAATCACCCATGTGCTTTAGAGTCAGCCAGGGTTGTTCTGCTTAGGTACCTCCTGTCCTTTTTCTACTAGTTCAGTACTTCTTGACATGGAGAGCAGGGACTTTAGCCAAAGGGGATACTAGCATATGCGGACATGTTTTCAGTTGTCCTGGCCCTGGGGTAAGTTCTAGTGGCATAGGGTTAGAGCCCACAGGTGCTCTTTAGTACCCTGCCATGCTCAGGCCAGCTCCCATAACTAGTGTTTACCTGGCCTAGAATGCCAGAAAGCAAGTAGAACCAACACAGACCTGGTAAGGATGAGATTAGCCAGTGGTTACAGTAAAAGTCCCAAAGAGAATGACTGTGAGAGGGAGGCAGAAGGGAAAATAAATAAACTTTGGGAAAACTTTTATCTCCAAGGGTTTGGCAGCGGAGGAGAAGCAGCTAGCAGAGTATTCTGAGAAAAGAATAGTGACATCAAAGCATCGGCCAGCAGACCTGTGCCTGCCCACAGTGTCCTTGGTCCACAGAGCACAAGAAAGAAATGGTAGATTTTCATAAACAATTGGCAGTCCCTAAGTCAGCCCCTCTGTGTCCTTTCTTAAATTGCCCTCTCCTGGGGAAAATGCCACAGAGGTGGTGCTTTCCCTGGAATGAAAGGAGGAAGCTGGCCTCAAAGAGAACTTCCAGAGGACAGTATTATATATAGATAAGGACCATTTAAATGGTGGAGCTTGATTTTTGACATCATTATTGTACTTTCAATGGACTTTAAGCTTTCTAGAATCATCTCCGTTTTTTAAAAAAAAAATTATTTATTTATTTATTTGATACAGTGTCTTGCTGTACAGTTCAGACTCATAGTGATCCTTTTGTTTCAGCCTCCCCAGTGCTGGGATTACAGGCGTGCACCACTGTGCCTGGTCTTAGGTACACCCAGCATTTCAGGGCTGGCACAGCACGTGGTACTGGGGATTGAAACTGGGGTACTTGTGCTTGCCAGGTAGGTGCTTAGACCGCCAGGCTGTCTCCCAGCCCTCTAGAACCATCTTTGAAATGTTCCTGTTAATGAAGACCTCCACCAGTGATCGCAGGTCAGAGTCATTAGTTGTGGTTCCTCTAGGTCTGGTCCCTTGAGGTCATGGTAGCAGTGCACCTCTCCAGTCCCCTTGAAATCATTCTGTTCTGTCTATAGCCATCCTGTTGTACTCGCAAGGTACTGGGCTCAGTGTAACTCATAGCAGTGTTGGGGTAGCCTTACATTCCCAGCAGGTATTGTGGTGTTGTGATAATGTTGTCAGGTCTCATCTCATAAGGGATTAGTGACTTCACTAACATCACTCTTTCTGAGCATCTTTATAGATTGCTCTAAATGAAGCATGGTGCAGCCATGGAAAGAAAGTGATGGTGAAGAGTGCTGTGGCAAGTACTCTTTCCAGAACTGATGGGCACGTTGCAGGACCCTGGTGATAAGGACTATAGTCAAAGCACAATCTCTTGGAAAATCTATCCCTAGGCTTATCATGTAACACATCTCCTTATCTCTGTGAGCATCACTGCAGAAAGGGTGTCCCTGTACAAGGAAACATCATATGCCCCTGCTTACCCACTGAAGAGAGAATGTGAGGAATAATGTGCGCTTCTCTAACCATTCAGCCTGAGGCTAGTGTGCATCCTGTGCCCTTGCCCAGGTGGACTGCCTTTGTCTCACTACCACAGTTCATTGCTCGGGCTTTTCCTTCTGCCACCTCATCCTGTGACATCAGCCTCCTGGCTCTCATTTCTGAAATCATTCCACTCTGCAAAGACTAGCTTCCTTACAGTATTAGTCAGGGTTTTCCAGAGAAACACAAGTGGAGGGGAGAGTTTATTACAGGAACTACCTCATGTGATTTTGGAGACTGAGAAGGCTTGCCATCTGCTATCTGCAAATTGGAGACCAAGGAAAGCAGCAGTGTAATTCAGACCAAGTCTGAGGGCTGAGTACTAGTGTTTGGTGGTGACGCTGGTGGTGATGGTGGTTGTATGAGTCCCAGAGTCCACAGGCCCCAAGATCAGGAGCTCAGATATCTGAAGGCTGAAAAGTGGATGTGCCAGGTCAAAAAGACAAAGTAGGTTTGTTCTTCCTCTCTCTGCATTTTGTTCCAATTAGTGGATTAGATGACTCCTACCCATACTAGTGAAGGCTGCTCTTTTTTACTGAAGTCTACTGATTCAAATGCTCATTTCTGGTCCAGGGAGATAGCTCAGTAGAATAAGTGTTTGCCTGGCAAGCACAAGGTCCTGAGTTCAGTCCCTGGTACTGCAAAGAAACTGTTAATTTCTTCCAGAAACATCCTTAGACACACACACACACACACACACACACACACACACAAATAACATTTTCCCAGCTCTCTGTGTATCCTAGTTCAGTTGAGTTGACCCATAAAATTAACCATCACCCCTACCCCATGCAAGACCACTTGTATTTGCCAGTTCTAAAAGATGAAGAAGTTTATGCCTTTATGCATTTGGCAGAAGACTCTTATTGTATATCCAAATTTGAAGTTGTTTTTAACAAGTACAAAATGGTCAAAATGCAGAGAGCTGGAGAATGTGGAAATTTCATGTGTGGAATTTGAACTCAAAATTCCAAATGGTGGAGAATTCTCTGACCAAACCAGAACTATAATGATTGCCTGTTTTTGGGTGGTCCCTTCTAGGTTATGTGGAATGTACCCAAAGGGTTGTTTCTGCCTTTCCCTTCAGAAGCATCCCTGTGGATTGTATGATAGGGACATTTTCATGTTACCTACTGGTTGAAAAATTTTAAGGTTTTTAAAAAATGAAGTTGGAGGATCAAATCTTCTTGATGCAATCCTGATGACGCAGATGGCTCCTTATTTTTAACCTAAGCGCACTTATTCCAGAACTGTTCACAAACTGTTGCTGTTTCCATGGAAACAACTCAGTCCAGATAGGAAAAAAAAACACTTGGTCCATCCAGTTTCTCTGTGTCTTAGTTTTTGTTGCCAGGATTTGTCTTGCTGTTCATAGGTTGTCAGGAGTCAGTGGTGTAATGATTCCAGTTGAATATAATCAGTTACTTGGATTTTTCTCACTTCTTAAGTGATTGTACATGTTATTTTGAGGAGCATGATATAGCTATGAGGAATAAAAGAGAAGCTGCTGGGCCTGGTGGCGCTTTCCTGTAATTCTAGTTCTCTGGGAGATTGAGGCAAGAGAATCATAATTCTGAGCCCAGCCTGGGAGCTGGCAATATAGTTCAGTGTGAAGGCTCTGGATTCAATCTCTAGTACTGAGAAAAAGAAAGGAAATAAAAAAGGAAAAAAACAAAGGAAATAAAAATAAAAGAAGGGAAAAGTGAAGCTGCTTGTACCACTGCAGCCTCATCTTGCCTGTCTGGGGAAAGATGAGGAAGCCTGAAGGTGTGCATTTGCACTTCCTAAGTGGAGATGCTGTGCGAGCAAGCAGGCTGTGGGCAGAGTTGGCAGTCCATGCGTGCTTTGCATAGCGAACTCTTCTTGGATGTTGGAGATGCAGACCTTTCAAATTTCCCACATGAAGACTCAGTGGAGCAGATACTTTATCCATGTTCACTACTGTAAGTCCATTTATATCTCATTGGAGATTGTTTTTAATCTGTGCTTCCATTTACATAGATAATTGTTTTTAAAAGACCTAAGAAAAAATATAAAAAGGATCAAGTCTATAGGTGTAGGGGAGGCCTGAAGTCATGAGGTTCTGAGTTGACAGTGTGCTTTGCACTGTGCCAAGAGTATGACTATGACTTGTCACCGCTGAATGGGCCTGTGGGTTGTCTGGGGTTCTGTTTGCTATTCCAGAAAGCGGAGGGATGCTAGGAACATCAGACATAGGGTCAAATGTAAGTTTTTAGGGTGCGAATTCAAATAATTTTGGATTACTCTTGATATGTTTTGAAACCTTTTAATTTTTTAGTAGAAATTCAACAATGGTTGCTATATTATATACTGGTTTTTTTTTTTTTTTTTTTTTTTTTTGAGGAGGGGACCTGAGATTGAACTCAGGCCCTTGTGCTTGCCAGGGAAGCACTTATTCTACTGAGCCATCTCCCTGGCCCCTATACTGTTGTCTTCAAATGCATTATTCAGATTACCAGATGGAGGCATACAAAATTGCTCAAAATATATTAACAAGAAAAAAATATTAAGCATTAACTGTTCCTTTCAATGGATCCATAGAAATCAGCAGTACAGTTATCCCAGCTATCTTGTGTGTATACATATAGGTCCATCTGTTCATCCGTCCGTCCTTCCTTCCTTCCTTTTCTTTTTCCCTCCCTCCCTTCCTTCTTTCCTTCCTCTACCTCCCTGTCTTTCCTCCTTCCATCTTTCCCTCTCTCTCTCCCTCCCCCCACTGTTTTCCCTCCTTCCTTTCTTCCCT